>PVJX010008661.1:0-64389 GCA_004027295.1 Dolichotis patagonum
TCATTGATTGGGGCAGACAGTGGGATGAAAGAGAAAAATAGACAACCAATGGCAGAAAAAGAGAATAGCAGAAATGAGGCAGAGAAGGTTGGCTGTAATCTCTAACATAGATGGCCTTGTTATACTAACAAAAAGAAACACAAGCGGGGTAGATCAGGAGATAGGGTCCAACAAAATGCTCTCTATTGGAAACATAATTAATCTAAAAGAGGGTTTATGGACAGAAAATCAGAGATGAGAAAATAATGATCTATGTGACAGGGAACCAGAAAGAAATAGGGGAAACTTGACCAGCACCTGCAGATAGGTTGAAAAGACATGATACTTTTGTGCAGTGAGCTATAACAAAGGAAAACCTTGAGGCTTGTATAGGTAAAGGCATACAACTCAAGATCAAGCCCAAGAGTCAGAAGCTTCAGAACCAGTAAGGATAAGTAGCAGGTTGCTTCCCTCGATCTAAAAACTGAGGGAGTTAGTGGGACCCAAAATGTGCAATGTACACTGTGGGAGAGAAAAAGGAGGAATTGTCTAAAAAAGGAAAGCAGAGGATATTGTTAATAGTGTAACAAGATTTAAAATCTTTTCATTCTGCTGGAAATCTCTTTTGACATGCAGAAACTCTTTAATAAGATGTGGTCCCAGTTATTGATTCTGGGAAGTACTTCCCGTGTACTTTGGTTCTTGTTGATAAATTCTCTTCCTACCCCTATATCTTTGAGATTTTTACCTACTTTGTCTTCCAACAGATTTAGTGTTCCTGTTTTAATATTTAGATCTTTGATCCATTTAGATTTTCATTTAGTACATGGTAATAGGCATGGGTCTAGTTTTAGTCTTCTGCATATGACTAGCCAACTTTTCCAGCACCATTTGTTAAAGAGACTGTCATTCTTCCAGTGAACATGTTTGTACCCCTTATCAAAGATAAGGTGGTTGGGTGGGTTTGTGGTTGTGGTTGTAACTTCCAATGTATTCCATTGATCTTAGGTCTGTTTTTATTCCAGTACCATGTTGACTTTATTACTGTAGCTTTGTAGTATAATTGCAAATCAGGGATTGTGATACCTCCTGCCTTGCCTTTGCTGCTTAGAATTGCCTTTGCTATTCTAGGTCTCTTCTGGTTCCAGATGAATTTTAGGAGTGATTTCTCTAGATCTATGAGGTATATTAGTGGCATTTTGAGTTACATTGTATTGAATCTGTATAGTAATTTTGGGAGAATGGCCATTTTCACAATGTTTGCTCTTCCTATCCATGAACAGGGGATGTCTTTCCATTTTCTGAGGTCCTCTTCGATTTCCTTTTTCAGGGTATTATAATTTTGCTTATATAGCTCTTTTACTTCTTTTGTGAGATTAATTCCTAAGTATTTCATTTTTTTGCATGCTAGTGTGAAGAATGTGGCTTCTCTTATTTCTCTCTCAGCGTTTTTGTTGTTAATGTATAGGAATGCTATTAATTTTTGAGTATTGACTTTGTATCCAGCCACATTGCTGAATTTATTTATTATATCTAGGAGTTTTTCAATGGAGTTTTGGAGGTCTTCTATGTAAAGTATCATGTCATCTGCAAATAATGATAATTTAACTTCCTCTTTTCCTATCTTTACTCTTTTTATTTCTCTCTCTTGTCTAATTGCTCTTGCTAGTATTTCCAGTACTATGTTGAATAGGAGCAGTGGTAGGGGACATCCATATCTTGTGCCTGATTTTAAGGGAAACGCTTTCAGACAAAGGACCTCTGTCTAGAACTTATAAAGAATTTAAAAAAAATCAGGCCTTCAAAATTTAAAGAGCCAATCCAGAAATGGGCATCTGAAATGAATACACAGTTCTCAGATGAAGAAATAAAAATGGCAAATAAATACATGAAAACCTGTTCATCATCATTAGTCATTAGAGAAATGCAAATTAAAACCACACTGAGATGCCATCTCACTCCAGAAAGAATGGCCAGGATAAAAAAAAAAAAACTACGAACAACAAATGCTGGAGAGGCTGTGGGGAAAAAGGAACTCTTCTGCACTGTTGGTGGGAGTGTAGGCTGGTGCAGCCACTGTGGAGGTCAGTCTGGAGATTCCTCAAAAAGTTGGGTTTGGAAGTCACATTTGACCCAGCTATTCCACTTCTAGGCATATTCCCAGAAGATCTGAAAACATCATACCACAGTGATATATGTGCATCCATGTTTGTAGCAGCACAATTTGTAATAGCCAGATCTTGGAAACAACCTAAGTGCCCATCAACTGAGGAATGGATAAAAAAGTTGTGATATTTTTATACAATGGAGTACTACTCAGCTATAAAGAATGATCACATTGAGATATTTATAAATAAATGGACACAACTTGAGACTATACGCATAAGCAAAATAAACCAAACTCACATTTGTAAATGCCATATAGTCTCCCTAGTATGAGAGTTGGTAGAGTATATAAGATTTTATGGTAATCATAATTTCCCATTTCATTGCTTTGAAGCCTTTCAATGTTTTGATTCATCAGTTGGAATGGTTTTAATCTGTTTTGTTTGACTTTATTATGTGTGATGGTATGAACAGCGGTTTTGAAGAAAACAAAACATTATGGCAGACATTGCTGATTTAATATTGTCTTGCTTAGAAGTCCTACCATGCTTCTACTCTGCTATTACCATCGGTTCTATCATGTTGGGTCTTATTGGGATTTTAATATATGTGATAGTATAAACAAATTTTTTTTATTGAAAATGAGATATTATAGTAGTCATTGATCATTCTCTGTTATTTGGCTCAGAATGTCCTGTAATTCTTTCATTCTTTTGAATAGTTTTATACTATTTTGTTATGTTTGATATTATTGTATTTGAAACTATGCTCAACTATAGCAAAGAAAGAGATATTTTGATAGCTACTGTTAATGTCTGGTGGTCTTATTGTAAAGTGCTGTGTTGCTTATGTTGTTCTGTTTTGATCTGGTTTGTTCTGCCCTCTTCTGTTCTATTCTCTTAAAAATAAAAAAAAAACATTTAAAATCTACATTATTCCCATCACTCTGTTTAGATGGATTATGTTCTGTTCCAGTTTTTCTACTTACATTAGATTTGAGGGCACAGACAGCTAACCCAAAAATAACAGTACATATTATGATAATCATCCTTAATTTCCTATTAACTTAATCTGAATTCCTGTTTAACTTATACTGTCTTATTATGACTGATCTTACTTGAATCTGGTTTGTTAGATTGCTGTTTTGTATTGACTGATTTTATGTCAAATCTGTTATGACTGATAGTATCAAGTCTAAGAGTACAGGCAACTATACTGAAGATGACAAGATTCACTAGGATACCCACTCTGGTTTGATTATTACCTGCTTTTGAAGTCTTATAATGTCTCCAATGTTTTGTTTTTATTTAATGTTGTTATATACTGCTGAAACATCATAGTAACCATTGTAGATCATCTTGTATTGCAGTTCTATATGACTTTTTTGTTTCATTTTTTTAAGGAATTGTTTTGTTTTGTCTTGCTTTGTTTTGTTTTTCCCTGTAATACAGAAAGGATAGATATACATGTAGAGACTCATGCATGCACAGAACTTATAAACAGTTTATGAGAACCAATTATATAATGCGTGATGAAATGAACAACTACTTTGAAGAAAAAAAGACACTACAGTACCCAGCTGATGCTGATTCCATAGCATCATGATATAAAATCCAGCAATACTATCATTCTTTGTTCAGAGTGATTTTAGCTTGTTTTGTTTTGTTTAAGTTCAACATACATGAAGATGTGGACAGCTATTTTGAAGAGAATGAGTGACACTGTGACAGCCATTGTTGGCTTCCCTATTATCTGGTCTTGAAGACCTAAAATGCCTTCCTCATCCTGTTCAGATCAGTTTCATGCTATGTTGTTTGGTGTGAATTCCATGTATGTGAAGATATAGACAACTATTTGGAAGAAAACAAGGGTCATTATGATAGATAGTGAAGATCTCTGATTGTCTTGCTTTGAAATTTATGTCTCTTACATTGCTTTCTTGTGTTCCATTTTGTTCTGTTTTGTTGTGTTTAATTTTACCCTTTTTAAAATAAAAAAATAACAAGGAATCAGGAAATAACAATTCATCAGCTGCAAGATGGTGCAAAAAAAAAAAAAAAACCAGCATAAGATTGATAGGGATAAATGAAAAAGAAAGTGACAACACAAGTAATATCAAGAGGCTATTTACAGAAGTAATAGCTAAAAATTTCCCAAACATGAGAATAGAAATTGACATACAGATCAATGAAACATATAAAACTCCCAAAAACCATAACCAAAATAAAACTACATCCAGACATTTAATAATCAACATCCCAGAAATCCAATAGAAGAACAGAATATTACAAGCTGTTAGAGAGAAGAGAGAGATCACCTATAAAGGAAAACTTATCAGAATCACAGCAAACTTCTCAACACAAAACATGAAGTCAAGAAGAGCATGGAGTGAATTATGTTAGATCCTAAAGGAAAAAGACTTCCAACCCAGACTGATGAAACCTGCAAAACTGTGTTTCAAAATGGATGGAGAAATAACATACTTCCACGACAAAGAACAGCTGAAGAACTTCATGATAGCCAAACCAAGGCATTCTAGATAGACATAGGAAAAAACCACTAAGCAAGGCAAACAGTTAAACAGAGTAGAAAGGTAAAGAAACAACAGCAGAAAGATAACATATCAAAAGTAAACCAATATATAGCAGTTGTAACCATTAATATAAATGGCCTCAATTCACTAATTGAAAGAAACAGACTAGCAGAATGAATCAAGAAACCACATCCAACCATATGCTGTATGAAGGAAACCCATCTAATCCAAAAGGAAACTTATACACTGAAAGTCAAAGGATGGAAAAACAATACTCCATGCAACAGGATCCCCCCAAAAAAGCAGGGGTAGCTATTCTGTTTGCAGACAATGTGAATTTCAAATCAAGAATGATCCGAAGAGATAAAGAAGGTCACTACATACTAGTTAGGGTAAAACTTCAAGGGGAAGAGGTAACAATCTTAAATATCTATGCATCAAATTTGGGAGCACCCAGATACAAAACAAATATCAACATAAGTGAAAATTATGAAACATAAATGAAATATAAATGAAAAAGCAAAAACACAATTATAACAGGAGACACAAGGGATAGATCAGCTAGACAGAAAACCAGCAAAGAAGTAAAAGAACTGAATCACATCTGTGAACAAATGGACTTAGTAGATGTATACAGAGTGTTCCACTGAACATCATCAGAATATACATTTTTCTCAGAAGCACATGGAACATTCCTTAAAATAGACCATATATTAGCCTGCAGAACATGCTTAAGTAAATGCACAAGAATTGAAATTACTCATGCATGTTAATAGATCATAGTGCCATGAAACTAGAAATTAATGACAAAAGAAACTGCAAAAATCCCAGAAACACATGGAAATTGAATAATACACTCCTGAGCAATCAGTGGGTCACAGAGGAAATTAAAGAAGAAATTAAACAATATCTATAAGCAAACAAAAATACAAATACATCTTACCGGAATCTGTGGGATGCAATGAAAGCAGTTCCCAGAGGAAAATTTATTGCAGTGAACTCCCACATCAGGAAAACAGAATGAACACAAATAAACAACTCGATGCTACACCTAAAACATCCATAAAAAGAAGAGCAAGTCAAGCCCAAAACCAAAAGAAGGGAGGAAATTATAAAGCTCAGAGCAGAAATCAATGCAATAGAGAGTAAGAAAACAATATAAGGAATCAATAAATCAAAGAGTTGATTCTTTGAAAGAATAAATAAAATTGACAAGCCCCTAGCCAAGTGTCTTAAAAAAAGAAAAGAAAAACTCAAATTCATGCAATAAGGAATGAAAAGGGTGAAATCACTGCAGACCCGGTGAAAACACAGAAGATCATCAACACCTATTTCAAAAACCTCTACTCTCAGAGGCTTGATAACACAGAAGAAATGGACAGATTCCTAGAAACATGTGAATTACCAAAGCTGGGTCAAGGAGGTGTAAAAATGCTGAATAACCCAATTTCAATTAACAAAAATAAAAATATAATTAAATCCCTACCAACAAAGAAAAGCCCAGGTCTGTATGGATTCACTGTGGAATTCTACAAGAAATTCAGAGATTTAATGCCAACACTCCTGAAACAGTTCACTGAAATTGAAAGGAAAGCAATTGTCCCTAACTCATTCTTGGAAGGAAATATTACTCTAATACTAAAACCTGAGAAAGACTCAACCAAAAAAGAGAACTATAGGCCAATCTCCCTAAGGAACATAGTTGCAAAAATTTTCAATACAATACTGACAAACAGAATGCAGCAAATCATCAAGAAGACTATACACCATGACCAAGTGGAATTCATCCCAGGAATGCAGGGATGGTTCAACATAGGCAAATCACAAATGTGATCCACCATATCAATAGAGCCAAAAATAAGAACCACGTGACCATTTCTATATATACAGAGAAAGCTTTTGATAAGGTCCAACACTTATTCATGATAAGAACCTTACAGAGAATTGGAATAAGCTGGGCATGGTGGGGCACTCCTGTAATCCCAGCACTTGGGAGGTTGAGGGAGGTGGATTGTGGCAAATCCAAGACCAGCCTGGACTACAAAGTGAGCCTAAAGCCAGCCTGAACTGCATGGCGAGACCGTCTCAAAAAAAAAAGAAAAGGAAAGAAAAGAAAATTGAAATAGATGGTCTTTATCTCAATATGATAAAAGCCATCTATGACAAACCAACAACCAGCATCATATTAAATGGCCAAAAACTGAAAACCTTTAACCTAAAATCAGGAACAAGACAAGGATGTCCATTATCACCACTCCTATTCAATATAGTGCTGGAAATACTAGCCAGAGCAATTAGACAAGAGAGAAAAATAAAAGGAGTAAGGACAGGAAAAGAAGAAGTTAAGTTATCATTATTTGCAGATAATATGATACTCTACATAGAAGACCACCAAAACTCCATTGAAAGACTCCTAGGTATAATAAATAAATTCAGTAATGTAGCTGTATACAAAGTCAACACTCAAAAATCAATGGCATTCCTATACACTAACAACAAAACCACTGAGCGAGAAATAAGACAAGCTACACCCTTCACAGTAGCATCCAGAAAAATGAAATACTTAGGAATCAACCTAACAAAGAAGTCAAATATCTATTCAGGGAAAATTATAATACATTGAAAAAAATCAAAGAGGCCCTCAGAATATGGAAAGACATTCCTTGTTCATGGATAGGAAGAACAAGCATTGTGAAAATGGCCATTCTCCCAAAATTGTTATACAGATTTAATGCACTCCCAATCAAAATACCACTAGCATACATCACAAATCTAGAGAATTCATTCCTAAAATTCATCTGAAACCAGAAAAGACCTAGGACAACAAAGGCAATTCTGAGCAACAAAGGCAAGGCAGGAGGCATCACAATACCTGATTTGAAGTTATAATACAAAGCTACTGTAATAAAATCAACATGGTACTAGAATAAAAACAGATCTGAAGATCAGTGGAATAGATTAGAAGATACAACCACAACTACAAAAAAAGTCAACCACCTTGTCTTTGATAAAGGGGCCAAAGACTGGAAGAAAGATAGTCTCTTCAATAAATGGTGCTGGAAACATTGGCTCTCCACTATGCCTAAAACTAAAACTAGACCCATGCTTATCACCATGAACTAAGCTAAAGTCTAAATATATCAAAGATCCAAATATTAAAACAGAAATACTAAATCTGTTAGAAGACAAAGTAGGTAGAAATCTTGAAGACATAGGTGTAGGTAGAGAATTCAGGAACAAGAATCAAGCTGCTTATGAAATACTTCACAGAATCAATAACTGAGGTCATCTCCTATTAAAGAGTTTTTACATGTTGAAAGAAATATCTAGCATAGTGAAAAGAAAACCCACAAACTGGGAAAAAATCGTAGTGAATTGTCCCTCAGACAAAAGACTTCTGTGTATAGCATATAAAGAATTTTTAAAAAATCAGATCACCAAAATTCAAAGACCCATTCCAAAAATGGGTATCTTGAGATGGATACACAGTTCTCGGATGAAGAAATACAGAAAATAAGTACATGAAAAAATGTTCAGCATCATTGGTCATGAGAGAAATGCAAATTAAAACCACACTGAGATGCCATCTCACTCCAGAAAGAATGGCCGGGAGAAAGAAAACTACCAACAAGAAATGCTGGAGAGGCTGCTGGGAAAAGGAACTCTTCTGCACTGTTTGTGGGAGTGTAGACTGGTGCAGCCACTGTGGAGGTCAGTCTGGAGGTTCCTCAAAAAGCTGGGATTGGAAGTCCCATTTGATCCAGCTATTTCACTTCTGGGCATATTCCCAGCAGAACTGAAAACATCATATCACAGTGATATATGTGCAACCATGTTTATAGGAGCATAATTTGTAATAGTCAGATCTTGAAATAACCTAAGTGCCCATCAACTGAGGAATGGATAAAAAAGTTGTGGTATTTTTATACAATGGAGTACTACTCAGCTATAAAAAATGATCACACTGAAATATTTATTTATAAGTAAATGGATGCAACTCTTTACCATACTCATAAGAGAAATAAATCAAACTCACATGTATAAATACTGTATTGTCTCTATAGTATAAAAAATGGTAGGAGTACATAAGATACTAAAAATAAATACAATGAAAGGATAAGAATCTGCTTAAAGGGGGAAAATAATAGCTCAGGGGAAAGGAGGAAAAAGAAAAAGAAAGGGAAAACATCTAAAATTATATAAATACACAAGATAGTTACGATTATTGTGCTACAAATTGTATAAATCCTTTGAACAAAATAGTTAACATTCATAGGATTGAAACAATTGTGCCTACCATTATATGGTGAACTGAGGAACTCTTGAAGATCATTATGTAAAATAACAACCCTAGTTATGCTCATACCACCTTGTTTTGAAGGCCTATATTGTCAGTGTTTTGGGCTCTTTGCTATTGTTATTCATTTGTGTTTTTTTGTGTGGTTTTTCTAGGAATTTGGTTTGTTTTGTGTTTTCCTATAATATAGAAAGGATAGGTGTACATTTAGAGACTCATACATATGTAGAACTTATCCTAAAAAGTTTATGACAATTGATAATATAATGCACGGTGAAATGAACAGCTACTTTGAAGAAAAAGAGACACAAAAGTTCCTAGTGCTGATTCCGTAAAGTCATGCTGTGAAATCCAGCAATACTATTTATTATTCTTTGTTCAAAATGATTTTAGTCTGTATGGTATTGTTTAATTTCAGTACACGTGAAGGTATGGACATCTCTGTTGATGAGAACGAGAGACATTTTGGCAGCCATTGTTGACTTCCCTATTGTCTTGTTTTGAAGACCTAAAATGCCTTCATCATCCTGCTCTGATCAGTTTAACACTATTTTGTTTTGTGTGAATTCATTGTGTGTGAAGGTATGGACAACTATTTAGAAGAAAAGAAGAGACAATATGATAGACAGTGAAGATCTCCTGTTGTCTTGCTTTGAAATCTCTGTCTCTTATTGTTTTCTTCTGATATGTTTTCTTCTGTTTAATTTTCTCTTCTTTAAAATAAAATTTAAAAAATCATAAAATAATTCCTTCTCATTAATTAAATATGTACAGGATATACAATGATTTACTGTCACTGAACATATAAAAATAAAAATCTCTGTAATTCAGTTATTCCATTAGAATCTCAATTTTTGACCAAAAATATTGAGATATATGATGTGAAGTTTTCTCATTGAACTCCAGAAAAGCAAATTCTGAATCTCTTGGACAAAAATTTTAGGTTAAGAACAAGTACATGAAAAAAATATTCAGTATCTTTGAGCATTTAAGAGGTGCTAATCAAAGTACTGAGATTCCATCTGACTTCAGAAAGAATGTTCATGTTCATAAACTAAAGCACAAGAAGTGCTGACAAGATTATAGGAAAAATGAAGTGTTCTACACCGTTAGTGACAATGTACATTAGTTCAGCCGCCATGGAAACCAGTGTGGAGTGTCCTCAAAAACTAAATAGAAATTTCCTTTGACTCAGTTATATTTCTGAATATCATCTCAGAAGAACGAAGGTCATTATATGATAGTGATACACACATACCATGTTTATATTAGCACAGTTCACAATTCACAGAAAGCCAAAGTATAACTACAAAGAAAATTAAAAGATGGAAAATAGGGAGACAGAACTTTTGTAAAAGGAATGGGGACTAACATATGAAAAAAGGGGACAGTAAAGGAAGGGGAAAGAGATGAAAAAAATGAGATGTGTTAGGGACATCTACCAACTTCTGGGAAATGTGATTGTTATGTACTGCAGGTACTAATGAAAAATAAAAATTGAAAACAAGAAATCAAAAAAGTAGCCTATAAGCTCATCATCAGATGAATAAAGAAAATAGGGTTTATATATATATATACACACATACACACACACACACACACAGGAATATTATCAGCCATACAGAAGGCTAAATTTGACTCATTTGTAGGAAAACAAATGGATTTTGAAATCATTAATTGAAATTAGACAGAAGGTTAAATATTGCATAGTTTTTGTAATATGAGAACTTCAACCTGCAAATAATTTACAGAATGAAATAAAAGAGACATAGAAATAAAACAAATAAAACAGAGATAGGTCAGGGATCTGGGGAAAAGGGAGAGCAAAAGGTGGGATGGGGAAGGGTTAGTAAACATTATCAAGGTGACATATATATATATATATACCTCAAGATAAATATAATTATACTAATAAAAATCATGGATTATGGAAATGCTGCCATTAGAAGTCACTAAACTTACTTTCGTATGGAGATCGTAAGCTGTAATTTAAGACAGTTTTAAGAATTCATTGAACTTCAGCCTTTTTGTTAAGAACAGGAACCTTGTCTGTACCACATATTCCTTCAGAGTGTATATTGCAGTGTTATTTTGAGTGCTTTCCCTCCAACGATGTTTCTTTCTGATACTGGTTCCGTCATACAGCTTTTCCCACCGGTAGCCTATCAACTATTACTTTCTTCTATCAGTTCCAGTAGCTAAGCAGAGCTTCGCACTTCCTTCAGGCCTGTCTCAGCTTCATCTCACATCTCAGTAGTTCCTTTAATATTTATAAAGACAACTCACACCTCATACATATGATTATCACCAAATTATTCTAATCCTTCTTTATAGCTTCCCCATTTGCTTTTAATCTATCCTCCATGCTCAATGTCAGCTATATATGTTATATTTTCAAAATATTCTGTAATGGAAATTTTATTGTGGAGATAAATTCTGATAAGTTTGGAAAAATATGATAAGTCACTGTTTTGATAGAATTCATTACTAAAACAATTGTTTCAGTCACCTTTGAGAATAGAGGGTAGTTTTATTTTGATTAATTATTTAGAGACAGGGTTATATTATATAATCCAGGCTGGCTCTGAATCTGTGATCTTCCTTCCTCATCCTCCCAAATGCTAGGATAATATACATGTTAACATAATGCACAAAGATAGCTTTAAAAAATTTTAAATTTTATTAGATAGCTAACAAAAAGTGATCCAATTATTAAAAATACAGTAAGAGTATACAGTTCCTTACAAATTTCTCAATGACATTTAGCAGGCAAACCTAAGCTTGCCTGTCTTGCTATAGTGGGCATGTTCTTAAGAAAGCTTTCTTCTACTTGGACTGGGATTTTCTTGAGCCCTTTGGTATTATATTTTTCATTGCTTTTTTATATGTGCTTTTTGGACTGAGTCATTCCTCCCACATAAAAGATCCCACACTTTTTGACATGTCCATCTTGGATTATTTTGACACTCTCCCTCCTATTTTGTAAATTTCATATCAGGGAGAATGAATGAAAAAGAATCGGTGGGCTTTTAATTAGCTGCCCACACTACTGTGATAATATAGTGAAATAGAAATAAAATCTAGTCAGTTTTAAAAATTACTTGTTCTTGTTAAAGTTATGTTACTTTTGGGGGGGGGATGGGAACTCTTTTACTGTCTCAAGTTCATACATTTCATTTTTTTTCTCCTTTATTGTTAGTATTTCATTTCTTGGAATATTGAATCCATAATGACCTCTGTGTCGGGGCCCCAGGTTCACAAAGGGACTGTGCTAGGGGAGGAATACTGCTCTTTTATGGATTGTTAATAGGGGGAGAGGTCCTTGCACTTTAGGAAGGCAAAGAGCACAGATGTGATTGAGAGGGATGTGTGGAGCTGTCTGTGCTCCCTGAACTTTCTTCAGCTGGGAACTTCCCAGTGGATTATCTCCCAACCCTTAACAGGCAAGTGTGGGAAGGTGGGAAACCCAGTCTAATCTTGTTATGTAGATTACCACAGTGATGGTATTTGTTGGAAGAAATAGACTTTATAAAAGGATGGTTTTAGCAGAGTATGCTTGACTAAAGGATTGGAGGTAGCAAGTAAACCCTTGTCTGTGGATTTATAAGGGAAGAGACTGTCCATAAAGCACAAATCACTTTGGGGTATAAAAGGAAGGTGTTCCATAACTTCAAAACTCTCTCTTCTATGGTAGTAATAACCTGCAAAATCTCTTTTGCTCTTCATCTATGATTTTAGCCAGGGAATCCATATCCAAAATGAATGTAGATGGTCTGATTGCCTATACTTGCATTCAAAATGAACAAACAAAGCAGAATAACAAATAAAAAACAAACACAGACAACAACACAACAAAAAAAGACTAACATGGCTAAGCGGCATCATACCCTTTCTTCCCCACCCCTTAGATGATGCCATTGCGATGCATGAAAAATAATATTTTCTTACTTTTTTGCATTTATGTAATTGTGATTGTCCCTGAATACTTCGTTAAGTTTTGTATTATTTTATCTGTGAAATGCTTTTTTCTTTGACAGGTTTTTCTTACATGGGTTTTTTTTCTTATTGATTTACAGAAACTGATTTTTAATTAAGAAAGAACATTCTCTACTTTGACATAAATGTTACAAATATTGCTTAGGTGTTAATAATTTGTCTTTTGGTTTCAAGTATTTTAAATTATAATTAAGTGTGTTAGTGTTGGTACTTGTAGCATTTGCTTTTTCTATCTTCTGCTTAAGGCTTTCTTCACTCTTTATTAGTATGATCTTATTTTTTTGGTTTTTATCTTTGTCTTTTATTCTTAAAATTAAAAATGAACAAAGCAGAATAACAACTATTACCAACTATTGTAATACAATACTAGTTGTATACAATACTAGTTGTATTTATCTTTGTCTTTTATTCCTAAAAGACAAAGATAAATAAAAGAAATAAAAGTTTTAGGAGGTCCATTTAGTAATGTATTTTAACACCGAAAACATGTTAATTAAATATCTTCAAAAATATTGAATAAATATTTTTTTCTCAGCTCTAGCTGTTATTAGTTGGGTTATTAGGTGTTATTAGGTATAATTAGTTCATGAAATTTATGAAGGGAGAAAGGAAAGTGAAAATACATTTTACCAATAAGATATATTTATGCTGTCACAAAGTGATAATGCTGTGCACAAAAGAAGTTGAGCTGAGAAAGTCAGAGAATTTAGGTTTATAATTGTAAAAGTGGGGATCAGATTGGAGACGTGTTAGCAAAGGAGGGAGGTGAAGGAATGGGCCTTAGGAAGACACTGCAGCAATGCTGCAGCCATTGAAGTGTGCGGTCATTCTAGGGGCAGCAGGAAGGTGCAAGTGGCCACCTGAGGCAGGCCCTTGGGATTGGAAGTTGGGAGACAAAGCTGATGAAACAAGGTTAGCAGAACACATGGTGCACTGTGGGCTCCCGGAAGGACTCTGAAGACTTTGATTTTTATACTGAATGAAATAAGGACCTTGACTGTACATAGTCAAGTGACAGATCTGGTACTGGTTACTATTTTGGGTAGAGCATTGTAAAGGAAATAGTAAGCAGTACCATCTGTAAGTTAAAACACATGAATATGTGTGCATAGAAAAAATTGTTGAAAGACAAGTGACTTGGGCTCTTTGCTGGAAATAATCTTTTTGTTAGACCTGAATTTTTCTATGGCATAGGTGCTTTTCTTGAAGTTTAGATTGTTATTAAAACAAAATGTAGTCAATTTGAAGTGATGGCTGGAATGAAGAAATTCAGCTACATATTTTCCACTGTTTGCAATGACATGGGCCTCTAATTTTACTCATGCTCAATAGTTGGTAAATTTTCTAGAGAGAATTTAGCAGTTTGTTTCTTCCATTAGGACACTTTGTCCCTACATATATAAGATGCAATTCACTTTTAGCAAAAAATAAGAAAACAGTATACAAACAAGTAGTCAACAAACTATGTGGTATTCCAGTAAGGAGGCTGTAACTGTTCTCATTTTATTACTTACAATAAACATAGTGGTATCTAAATTTTCTTTAGCAATTTCAACATGGCAGGTATTATGCTTCTTTCCTTATTTGTATTATCTTATTTAATTTTCACAGAAATTGTGAGAATTTCCACCATTGTGAAAATAAAGGAATGAGGTTTAGAAAGGTGAGATGAAATGCCAACTGGATAATAATTTTGTCTGAAGTTAGACTGTTTTTGAGACCTAAATGTATCACTTTATGCTCAGCAGTTTTATATAAATCAATTCTTAATATTTTATATAAATCAATATCTTTTATATTTCTATTTCTATAAATCATCTATTATATTTCAACATAAATACTGAAGCCTGTTATTAAAAAATGACTTTAAGAAATCATCAACCTTGCCAAATTAAATAACATACTTCTTCCTAACAATTCCCATATGGAGTTAATAAAAATAAACTTGATTTCTTTGCTCTTTTATTCTCATTTCCTACTCCTGCTCCTGACTGGGAGGATTTCCAAAAGCTTATTTCTATTCTCTTTTCTTTCTATATTCTTTTGCAATGTGAACTCATTCTGTTTCTGCTTGATATAAATTTAAGCTTTTGAAAACTCCATACATATGACCATATTTAAGTATAAGTTTTGCATTGTTTGCCATTTCTTTGACAGTTTGAGTTTGATATGCTAACATTACCTCAAACTGTGCATGTCTTAAATTGAATTAATCGTTTCCCTCATTATCTTGTATTCTTTCTTCTTGATTTGGTTATTTGTCTCTGTCATTTTTAGTGGCATCTAAATATGAAAGGCACAAGAAAGTTTACTCACTCTTCTTTCATTTCCTGTAATTACTCATCCTGGATTTTTGTTCTCTTTCATGTATTCCCTCTTAGGTCACCAGTTTCATGGGCATAATTCTAGTTTGGGTTGTTGTATTATCTGTAAGAACTTTCTAATTGATTTGCCTGCTGTCAGAATATCTCCTGATTTTCAGTACTTTCAACTCATTATCAAGTTTATGCTTTCTGAAAGAGTAATTTCCTTATCCCACTCATAGCCTTTCATTCTAAACATTTCACTGTTACTCACTGAATAGGGCTAAAATCATGGTGTCGAGAATACACGGCCCATTAAAATCTGTGCAGCTATTCCTTTTAAACCATGAACAATGGGATGCTAACATGGAAGTGTGGGCTGAAAGGTGGTAAATCTAGTTACAGCACAATTAGAATGCACTGGACCTTATGTAGCATTTTCCAGCTAGGCTGAAAATCCTCTTGACAGGGCTTAGGACATAAAAATATTAGAGGTTTCAAACTGAGAGGGGTTTTGAGGATTTTTAAAAAGTATACTTCCTGTACTTGCTACCATCTCCTTCTAAATCTTGTATTAAACCTTCCACTCAAGTCAAAAAAGAAGTGTTCTTCAGAAGAAAGTTGAATAACTTAGTATATGTCCTTGCCTTTTGGTGAACAGAGTAGACTAGTATCTTAAGATATCTGAGAGCACTAAAAGACAGAAGTCCAGCCTAAGCATTCCACATTTTGGGGAATTATTCCACTCTGCTTGCTTATCAAGGCCTTGGATGAACTGAGTCCGAGGATGAACCAGGAAAATTATGATACAAGTTGTCCAAGCCTACCTAGAACAGGACTAGGCAAGCTGTGACTCTCAGGGCAAATCTTACTGTTTTTTCTCATAAATAGTGGAATGCAGCCTCCTTATTCGTGTATCTATTATATATAGTTGCCTTGGGCTATAGTAGTAGTGTTGACTAGTTTCCTCAGAGACTGTCTGGATCACAAAGCCTAAAATATTTATCATCTGGCCTTTTACAGAAAAAGATTGTAAGGTAAGCAGATTTCAGCAGAAAAAGGCTGCAATTACAATTTTATTCCTAAGGCTAAAGGAAGGAGATAGCAAAAATTAAAATAAAGAGACAGTTAAGAACTTAAGAAAGTTCTATTTGAGGAACACCAAAGACAGAAATTTCAAAACTTCATTTAACGTGGAAGAAGTTTGCTTGCATCATGTGTCTTCCATATCCTCTTATTACAATAGTTGTCACTGTCTCAATGAAGTCAATGCTTGCTGCCCTTCTTTATCTTTTCCACTCATCAGATCAGAGGGTTGAGAAAGTGAATTATCAACAGAGGAGCAGGAGGAGCAAGGGGAGGGTAATGGAGAGAGAGAAAAATGGATGCTAGGAGGACAACAGGAGGTAAAGTCACCTGGAAGTCTCTGCCCCAGTGCCCAGCTTTAAATCAGGCTCTAAAACTTTTATTATTACATAAGTTTCATTATTTAATTATTCAAATGAGCCAGTGTTTTGTAACTTAAACACTATGAAATATTTATGATTTAAGAGTAACCTGAGAAGATACGTGATAAACTCACTTTTTACCAAGGCAAAGGGAAAGCTATTTACATGCTGGAGTAGGCTGCTACTGGCTTGAGAGAGCTGGATGTAAAATAGTCAGAAATAATTGGAGCCTGTAGTTAAATCATCAGGAGCTTGAAATTGGCCACAGTGGTAGTATTCACTGCAGAAATTGGAGAATGCTATAAATCAGGCATGTTCCCCCAAGAATGCTATAAATCAGACATGTTCCCCCAAGAAAGTCAGTCTACTAACATACAACTAGAGCATGACAAGATCACTATTTTGAAAGCATAATCAGAAAAAAGGGCCTTTTACTAAAGGCCATGAGTTATTTACATTTAATTATAGTTATACTTGAGCTTTTCCCCTGCTGAAAAGACATCTCATAATTAATGTATCCTAAACAAACTATGGCTGTTTCTTACTAAATATGTTGTTCAATCAATTTGTTAAAGAAATGTCTGTTTCCCTTTCTCTGCTTTTCTTATCCAAATCCTAGCAGTGTTTAAAAACTACTACTTTCTTTAAACTTTTCCAGATTACTCCAACTTATATTAAGTATCTATTGGTCTTTCTGTAGTACATATGTTTCATTCTGTAACTACATACTGTAATGTGTTATCTACCTTTCAAATTTTATGTTCTCTATATTTTTTCCTTTATTTACATTGTATGCCAATGTAAAATAAGAGTTATAGTTTCTTTCACTGTGTTTTGCTATTCCTATATTAATAATTACCATTATGTAATTTGCTTATGAATAGATACAGTAATGAAATTGTACTCATGCATATATGTATTAAAATGCAGTGTATGTTTTATCGCTTTCACTATGGTATTTCTCAAAGATTCTGAAGTTCTTAGAAATTTAACCAACAGATGCTGTTAGCTATGTACTGAAGGAAGGTCTTCAGAATTAGAAAACCTGATTCAGTTTGAGTTTAACCACTTGCCACCCTTGTTGGCTTAGAGAATTGTTCTGTTTTTTTGAGGATTAGTTTGTGTTTTTAACCTATAAACTGAAATTAATCATATATACTTTTTTGGAGACTAATGACTAAATGACTAAATCAGATAATCAGATAGAATGACTAAATCAGATAATCTTTATGTAATATTTTGTAAAGTATGATTATGTATCTTAAAATGCTAACTGGAAGAAAGATATGGAAATATTTAGACAATGTAAGCAACCTCTGTTATGTATTTGACTAAAGTTGTTTGTATTGTTTAGGACAAAATATTTCCTTTATGTTCTTAGAACATAATGTTTGATTAGTCATAACCAATTGGTAATTTATGATCTAAATTTCCTGCTAATTAAAGTGTTTAGATTAATATTTTCTCTTATGTACCATTTGTCAGTTATACTAAGATATAATTAAGTTACTTATGAGCTATTTACTAACATACCACTAGATCATAACAAACTTTCTATTTTGAAAGCATAGCAAAAATAAATAGACCTTTTACTAAATCCCATGAGTTATTCATGTTTAATATAATGGTTGTATTTGATTCCTCCTTCTTTCTGTTGTTTGCCTCTCATGGTAAAGTGGAGTTACCGATCAAGATAACAGAGAGCTCTTTGGCTTGAGAATCACTGGTAAAGACAAAACCATTGTGTATTATATGCATAAGGAAAAAAGGGTAACCAAAGCAATGAAGCCGGCCCATTCTTATGTTTCAAAAATTTTCTTTACACAAACAAGTAAAACTTAATATAAGAGAAACGATCTCTCATTATGGGATTCACATCAATTTATTTAAATTGTTTTTACAATCTATTTCTAGTTGAAATGAAAGAAAGAATGTCCCAGTATTTGGTCCTATGTAAAAATGACATTTTATTTTTTGTCACAATAGCATGGTATATCAAAATTCTCCTTGATGGAGCCAACTTAGGCAACCTTCTTGAACAAAATGCTTTGATACAGTTCCCTTACTCCAAATTATCTCTTCGTCAGAAATATGTTACTGAGCCAGGTCTGACTGCTCACTGCCTAATGCTATACTAAGAAACGAGTGATGGTGGGAAGGATGTCAGTGTTGTTCAAGGGTTTGCATCCTGAGAAGATGCGCGGAAGCCCCCTGCATGGGCGTCTCAGGAGTGCAAAGAGCTTTTACAGGGAGGGAAAGGTGGAGCAGGAACAGTGGACAGAAGGCCACACTGGTGCTCGGATCTTCCTCTTCCAGGCTATGTGTCTCATTTTTCTTTTCTCTAGACAGAAAATTGTAATTCACTTTCAGTCTACACTTAGTTACCAACTAACTTTCTCTTTTCTCTGAGCTAAACTTGACAACAATTTGCATGCTTTGATGATACAGAGGACTAAAAATGCTGGGAGATTACATATTCTGATGTAATTTGAGAGGCATGAGATATTCTGGGCCTTGTAAATCAAAAGAAATATTATTTGGCAGTTACGTCTTAAATTACATAGGTGTAGATTTTTGCGCTGTGTGTGCGTAGTACTGGGGATTGAATTTAGGGCCTTCTCACTGAGCTGCAGTCTCAGCTTTTTTTTTTTTTTTTTTCTTGGAGCGGGAAGATCTCACAAAGTTGCCCAATTGGGCTCAAACTTGTGATCTTCTTGCTGCAACCTCCAGAATTGCCTAAACACCCTTAACCATTTTGATCTTTGACATTATAGAAGGCATTGGGTGTGAGTACTACATAAATTTAGGATGCATGGAATATCAGAGGACATAGATGTAGTGCAAGTTTATTTGTATTGCATCTGAAAATTCTGCTACATCAAACAGATGAGATTTTGGAGACCAGGCAATTCAATGAAAGTCAAAGAAGAAGCAAAGGATAAAGGAAATATAATCAGAATTGAAACCAGAAAATAAAACTAAAACCAGAGAACTCTTACAGGAATATGTATTCTCTAAGATATATTCAAATGTGTATGAATAAATTAGAAGTGAAGAAATCACATATGGAAGAGGAAGCCCCATGTTCAGAGGAAGCAGCTGTTCTCTGTGAGCAGGAAGAGGTACCATGCCAAGCAGTGAATTACTACCATGAGTCAAAGCCAGATCAGTGTTGAGGTACCCACTGAGCCTGTCAGCTGCAAAGGCTAGAAGGTGAGTTGCACTTGTGAGGTTTAAGAAGAAATATTGTCTATTTAACTATAGTAACTGTAGGTCTTTGTGGTTTGTGGCGTTCTGCCGTGACTCCAAAAACAATTGTACATGTTGGCTGAATCTGAAAACAATATTACTTTTTTGAAGTCTCAATCAATGCTCTTCACCTTGACCTGTGCCAATAGCTGTCCTCTTTTAGAGGTGAGATTTTTCCACTTTAACTTGCATTGTCATCAGGATAAATTACTATCCAAGTTCACTGAAGTATCTGTGCCTAAAGTTCTGAGAGGGAAAGATGTGGTTTTGATGGTCTCCTCGGGGTAGCAGTATCAAATTGAACACGTTAGAATGATAAGGAAAGGAAACAAAGCCAGGTGAAGCTGTATTTCAGAGAAGTGTGGATGTGGCTGCTGTGAGAAGGTGGTGATACGCAGCTATGCAAGCTTGAAAGCAGTGCAAGGCACAGAGCTGTGTTTCTGAATATCACCATGGTTACCGTCTATAAAAATAATGAAGGGAGGAAAATAAGATCACTGGAGTTGGAAGGCTTCTTTCTAAGTTTGGTTTTATCTTATCAAATCAAAAGAACCTTCGGTTTTGTATTATCTTTACTAAAAAAATAAAAACAAATTGTAAGTTTCTCCATAAATGTTCACTGCTAACAATTTCAAGAGTACTGGTACTATCTTTTCTCTTCTGTAGATGTGCATGCTGTATTTGACCAATTATGGTGAAATAGCAAGGCATCTTTTAATGTGACTGCTGAACTATAGTCAAAATTCAGTCATGACTTTGTGTCTTTCACCCACTCAATATTCCTTATGCTTATTATCACTGATGAAGCGACATAGTTCTTGAATTTTAATGTTTTTTTTGCATCCAGCTGTGACCACTGATTCACTCATTGAATTTAATGATGTTAAACACAATAAGAGAGATGACTTAATGGTCTTAAATGTTTACTGTCATTGAAACCCTTCTGCAATTTTCATTACTCAGAGAAATCCCTGCTGAAGTGTTATTCTTTCTACTTCCCAAATGCTTCTGGTAAGCAAAGATACAAGGAAATGCAGGCTACACCAGCTGTTTCAAGCTAATTAAGACAGAAGCTAAGTCTTCATATTAAGTAAAATTCCACTGTTATGCTCTTTTTCTAATGATGTGAGGACAAAGGGCACTGCATTTCCACATTTCAATGAAAGCAGGAAGGTTTTTTCCAACCTTAGCATTCTTATGCAGTATGAAGACTAGTATTTTTAGAAAGTGATTCCTTAACACTGATAAATACATATTATATATATATATAATATACAGTGTGTATATATATAATATACAGTATATATATACTTTTCCAGGCTTTTCCAGAATGTGCCACTTGAATGTGGACTTTAGATTTATTTTGAGTTGAAAAAAATTGAGAAACAACAGGCAAAGAAAAGCCCTTTCTCCCTTTTTGCTTAAAATCTGGGCATAAATTTCTCCTTGTGAAGGTGTTCCTTACTTTCACTTGTATAAAGGAAACTCTAATCTTTGGAGATGATTCCTCACTCTTATAAAAGACAGAACCAGGGAATCTGTGTAACAGATTCCCTCATAAACAACCCATATCTTTTGTTAGTTTTACCTGCTCAAAAGAAGTAAATTGGACAATGAAAGCTTTCTGGGTGACTTCTGTGAACAACGTTGTTACTTTCTGTTATATTCCAATTCATCTTATTTCCCTTTATCGCTGCTGGAATCAATCATTTGTATAGGGAGCTTTAGTTGCCTTTAGTGGAGATTAATATCCCAAAACCAAGATGTGGGTCATAGATGTACTTACTATTATTGATGTGTTATTGCTTCTAGGGTCTCTTTAGATGTTTTATGTGCATATTTACTTTATTTATTCATCTCAGGTCAACTATTATGTCTTATATCTTCTTATAAGTGCAATCACAACTATGCATTCTTCTGTGTCCAACTTCCTACAGTCAGCATTTGCAGTTATGAAAAACACCCATCCTGTGTCAGCAATTTGTTCTTTTCATTTTAGAGTGGAATTTCTGCATGACTGCACTTCAAATTTATTATCCATGCTCCTATTGATGAATATTGGAATGGTTGCTAATTATGAATTTCCATGAACGAGAGTGCTGTGCAATTTTCTGCATCTTTTTATTGCCATTTGTTTTCATTTCTGTTGAGAAGAAACAGAAAAAGAGCTATCTGAACGAGGAATTTTTAAAAATTTAACTTTTAAAGAAAATTCCAAAGATTCCCTAAAATAGTTACACACTTTTAGACTCCCACCAAAAATGTGTGAATGTTCTGCTATTCTGCATTCTAGTTATCATTTGGTATCATCATTCTTTTAATTCAAGCTCCTCTAATGGGTTTACTCTTAACTCACTTTCTTTTGGTTTTATTTGAATGACACTTACAATATGGGTAGTATTTACTTCTGAAGAAGTGGCTTTTTTAATTGTTTTTGCTTATTTTTTTTAAAAAAATGAATTGTTTACTACTGATTTGTAGGAATATTTTATATAGTCTTGATACAAGTTCTTTTTCTCTGCCTTTATAGGAGTGCAACACTACAGGAAAATATAAATAAATGCAAAATTCCAAATACTGTTTAAAAATATTTTGTAGAAGCATGAATTCTGAGCTATGGAGGACAAGGAAGAAGACAATAATTTTACTGAGGATTTGAAGAACATGTAACGAGAATAACTTGAAAGACAGAGTCAGGGCTAGGGATTTAGCTCAGTGGCATAAGTGCCTCCCTGGCAAATGTGAAGTCATGAGTTTGATCCCCAGTAGAAAAAAAAGACAGAGTTTGATCAGAAGAAACAACAACATATAAGGGAAAGAAAAATATGAGAGGATATAGAGAATGAGTTCCATAAGTATAGAGAGTTGCCTGTTTATTATCAGGTCTCTACTTACTATGGGAAATTGATTAAAGAAGATAGGAGTGGTATAAAATAATGTTACTTTGATTAAGGAAACATGATTAAGTATTAGAAAATATGTGCACCAATATGACATGAAACATCTCTGCACATCAAAAAATTTCAAAGGCAACATCATTTCTAAAGAGTCATTTTTTTATACTGAGAATTTATTTAGCTCCAAATAAATCACTTTTATTATCATCTTAGAAACTGTTGGAAGCAAAAAGTCCTAGAATTGAGCCCAATAAAAAAAGTGCAAAGGGCTAAAAATTTTTTTTGGTCCTTTGGTACAGCTGTTCTGTCTGCATCATATGTGGTCAACAGGTCTCAAAAGGCTGTGCTCCAAATCACTCCCTTGTGCAATGAAGCAAGCAAACCATATATATTTTTTGGATATTGAGGCAAAAAAAGAGCACCCTTATATGATTTTTTTTTAAACTTCAATATCCAAAAAAAATTCAGATATCTTATTTCCCCAGTATTAGACATTATAAAAATTGTATTTCATAGATATTTGTCTTTTCTTGAATGCTGTGTTTATCTGCACAACATGCTTAGTAAATGTGCCTAAAATACAATAGGCTATAGGCATTCTTCTTTTAACAACCAAGATTTGCTTCTGTGACTAGGTTGTTAAATGAATTTGGTCACTAAATAATAAACTGTAGATAGTGTGTACATTACAGCATTCAGAGCAAAGAGATAGACAAAGAAAACTCCAACTTGATTACTTTATTTTTATTTGCATAACTCTTACATGTGGTAATCTAATGTATAACAGACCATAACATTACAGTACTGTACTGTATAGTACAAGCAGCAAAAACTACAGTGCTGTACAAACAAGATGTACTGTACGAAAAAAAGACTGAGGCTCTATCAACAAGATGTACAGAACTCTAAGGGAAAAAATTATCATAAATCCAAGGGATGTATCTTAAATCTGAACAGTTATTAAACAGGTAATTCATTAAATGGAGGAATATTTGTACAGGAACAGAATTTTGTTGTTAATGAGGAGTGTCTGTATTCTGCAATTTAAATGATTCACATGGTTTTTGTTTATTTTGCATGATGATCCCCAGTGGATTTTTGAGACAAATGCATTTTATTTTGCAAAGGTAAGGGCTTGTGTTAATCACCTTGGATTACATATTTTCAATAAATATAATCACAATTCTTGATATACTGTTCAAATTAGTGGTACAGAGAAGAGGATTTTTGGGTGATATTTGTACAGTGAAAGGAATAAACCAAAATTGTCCATCTGACTGAAATATCTCTTTACTGACAACAAATTTGTCTTGGATAATAAATAGACAATGGAAAGTTCATTTACTGAAATACTGTATTTTAAAGTTTTTCTCTAGATTCCACCTTGCCTTCTCTGCTTACCCTTTCCTCACGAAATTTGGGTTTTAGGTAATTCATGTTATTTATTACCTTTTCTAAACAGTGTTTAAGGGAAATGATTTTTGAATTTGTCTGTATTTGGAAATCTCTTCATAAAAATAAAAATGCTGATCATTGAATATTTGCAATATTAAACAATCTTTTTTCTCTTAAAAAACAGAATTTTTTCCCATATTCTGAGTTTCCCAAATATCACCAATAAAGTTCAAAATTCTCCTTGAACTCCTATCCTGTCATAATTTAAGAAAACGTACAACCCAGGCATTTGGCTGGTTATTGGCAAATGACCAGGAAATTGACTCAAGATAAAAAACCCTAATAATCAGGCCCTTGGGTCTACCTAATTTACTGTCACTGTTCCCAACACCTGTCACGGTGGAGGTCATCCACTAAGTATGAAACAAAGTACATAGAGAAAGCTTATGCCACTAGTAATAAAAAAGATAAGCCATGTATAGTATCCTAATAAGGTTAATGAATGTAAACATTATATGCCATAAATATGAACTAAGTTTGATAACATCACCAAGAAAGAAAACGGAGAAGGGAATATTAGGAGACAGGAAAGAGGAAGAGGAAAGGGGAAAGGAGTTACAAAATAAACAAGTTATATTATGTGCGCACTCTCCAAGAGGGTTGTAAAATGCATTCGTGTACTGCAAGCATGTACTGCAAACTTGTATTAATAAAAAAATTTTTTAAAAAGGTTATGCTAAAGACAAAATGGAAGAATAAAAACTTAATGCGTTCAGGTGAGGGGGGCAGAATACTAGTCACAAATTAAGATTAACTCAACTATCCAGTCACTAGGAATGCAAAGAGAGGAGGCAGCAAGAGGTTGTCTGGCATGTTGGAAGCATAGGCTGAGTACTAGAACACTCCGTTCTGGTTTTGAGCCTTGGCATGAAACTATGGAAGAAAACTGACCAAAATAACATCAGTAGAAGCTTTATTTTAAAAAAATCAGACAGATGCTCCTTAGGAAGGCAGAACTTTTAATGAGGAATCAGCAAAAGTGTCAGTTGACATTCATCTACTTTCAGAAGTAACTGTGAAGATGAGTCTTTGGTCTTCACTGCCAGTGTCTGGACCTTTTGTATTATGTCAGGATGTTGGAAAGGAACAATTAAGGTGAGCATCACATGCAAGAGAGGGTGGGAAGAAAGGACAGCTTCAGAAAACACTCAGGAGTGGGAGAAGGCAGTAATGTATTACTGAGTAAATGAATAAGTGAGTAATAAAGAACAAGATTCCCCAAGAGTGACCCACTACTTTCTCTCTTTTTTTAAAAAATTTTATTTTAAAGAGAATAAAACAAAAGAGGGCAGAACAGAGCAGATCAGAACAGGACAACATAGGCAACACAGTACTTTACATTAAGACAACCAGACATTAACAGTAGCTATCACAGTATCTCTTTCTCTGCTATAGTTGATGACCCACTACTTTCAATTGAATTGTTTAAATATGTCTCATGAAATAGCTGGCAAATGATTTACAAATTGAAGGATGAGTAGAGGTTGGAACATGTGAAAAGAACGAAAACCATTTGTTCTGCAGACGGCAGAGACCATCAATATGCTCTAGAAGAGAAAAGAAAAGAGGAGTAAGATACAATAAGCATCTTCCCCCCCCCAACCTAGTTTTTGTTTTTAAAAAAAGATTTATAAAGCAAATTGGAATAGCATAAGATAGTACTTTGAGTTCCTGTGTAACAGTCTTTACTTATTCAAATTTAAATGTCTGTGACATCATCTCTTAATTGGGTAGGATTCAGATTAGCAAGCAATCATTTTGCTAATTTTGTTCTTGTAATGCAAGTTGTAGTTTGTATCAGTTACCAAAAGGTGGCAAAGTTTTGCGATTGAGAATAGTTTCAAACCCATAGACTGCTTCCCAAACAAGGCCTCTGCTTTCCTTTAGTCTGTGTCAACATACACACATGACATGTGATGTAACAGGTACGAGCCACAGTGAAGTTTGCAGTACTGTGTGTTGCTTTCTGCTCTTGGCAACATTACAGCACCACAGCTTGCAATGTTGTGAATCATAGCTTTGCCTTTTCATTTTATTCTTTATTTAGTACTATAATTATCTAAATGAGCTTTGAAATTATGAGTTGAAGCTTCAGACCAGTCTCTAAGTCTGCCATTCCAAGTATAAATTTGGTTCAATACTTTATAAGCCTAAAAAGATAAGAGCAATGCATTTTTGAAGATACAGTTCAAGTCCTTCCGTGTGCCCCCACTTTACACCTCTCCAGCAATAATCACTGTCTTGAAACTATAGTAATCTTTTTCTTTGTTAATTACTTTCACTTGTCAATGCTCTCTGAGGAAACAATAGTAGGAAATGTTCTGGTTATTTTTCGAATCAGTGAAGAACTGGTTCTAGGAATCCGAGTAGAGCAAAATCTGCAAATGCTCGAAGTCCTCATATAAAATGGTATGGCATTTCCAGATAAGCTAAACATTTCTTGCAGTGTACTTTCAATCACATCTTGATTGCTTATCAAGTACATAGTTGTACATGTAAATGCTGTGTGGATAATTGCTATACTTCATTGTTTCGGGAATGGTGATAAGCAAAATGCTTGTATTTATTCAGTTAAATGCCATTAAAATATATTGTCAACCTTCTGTAGCTTGATTTCAAAGTAGTGGAACTGAGGGATATGGAGGATCCACTGTATTAAGTACTACTTAGTATTAAGTACTACTAACTATTACCTAACTGAGTGGAATTTAGTGATGAAGAATGCATATTGTAGGAAAATGGAGCTTCTTTGTTTGAGGGTGTGGAGAGGGATTTATCACAGATTTAGAATTGTGTTAAGTTAGTTTGAGTAAGACTTAAGTAAGTGAAGCTTTACTCTGAATTGTTTACTGTAATGTAAGTAAGACAAATTCTATTACTGAATATCTTGATAAAACTTACCCGAGTGCAAGGAAGATTAGGAAAAGATTAAATCTATAATTGATAAAGAAGCAAGCCAATAATATTATCTGTGATAGTGGATATATGGTGATGTTTGTGACTTGGACAATATTCTCAGTTTCCCTTTAAGATGACTACAGAGTGACTCTTTCACTTGATTCCTAATAATCACAAAGTGGTCTTGTCTGATATTGATGTTCCGTGAAATTATTTATATTCTATAATGGTCTTATAATTGTTATAAAGGCAAGTGACAGGCCAGCTGCTAGTTGGCAGTGCAAGGTTCACTCATATATTGCAAGGACTTTGTTTCATATATCTGTTTGTTTTCAAGCACATACATATGTTTATGCTATAGATAATATTGACATTGTCTGTTTAAATTTATATGTGCCATCATGCTATATATATATATATATATATATATATGTATATATATAATCTTTGATAACTTACTTTTCAATGTTCATTATTGATACACTTAGTTTACTCCTCTTAGTTTTGTATGTGGTTTTCTATTGTACAAATGAGGCACATGGAATCAGGTACAGAGAAACCTTTGATATAATTTTTTCTTTTGCTATCATAGGTAGTGCTACCAAAAACAACTACAAGTATCTTTTTATAGATATGCATAGAAATTTCTCCTGATTGACTATTTTCAAATAAAATTACTAGATTCCTTGGGATGGACGTTACAAGTTTACTAAGTATTGCTCCAAAAATTAATTGCATAAGTAAATTGATTTTTTATGTTTCTCTTTTCCTATGTCTTTCAACATCACTTACTGTTAAAATTTGCCAGTTTTTTCAGTGTACAATGTACACAATCCTACTATTATTGCAATGTATGTTTTTGTAATTATTAGCGAACCTGCATATTTTATATTTTTGGGGATTTTTTTTCCCATTTAATATTTCCAATTTTGTTCATGGCTTTTTTGGTCATTTTTCCATTGAGTTATGAATCATTTGCTATTGGTTTAAAGTATATTTTTATTGTATTCTCTTGTTTATGGGACCAATCATATAAGCCATCTGTGAGTTATCATTTCCCCTTTTTATGGAATTTTCTCAATTGTTTCAAAGTTTAATGTGATCAAAGTTATCACTCTTATTTTATTTCTGGCAGTATTTGTGTCTTAAAACATCCTGTCTTGATCACTTAAAGTTGTTCTCTTCTAAAAGTTTTGAAGTTTTACTGTTTTATAGTAGAACTTTGCCTCATCACATGTGCCTCTGTGTGTGTGTGTGTGTGTGTGTGTGTGTGTGTTGTAGTTTGAAGTGTGAATTTGTAAGGCTACTGTCTTAGTTACTTTTCTTGTTGCTGAGACAAAATACCCAACATCCACCAGTTAAGGAAGAAACAGTTTATTTAGCTCACAGTTCGTGGGGAGTTCGGTCCCTAATTAGCTGGCGCCAAGGCAGGGTAGCTTTGCAGTGGAAAACAGTTCAAGGAGGGCAGAAGACAGCAAAAGCAACAAGAGAGAGACAAGACTCTTTCTGTCCCTTATATGGCACGAAGGCTCCCCATCCTGGGGCAGATGGAGCATTCACACCCTTGAACCCAGCGTTGGCCATGAGTCCATCATGAACTCTAGACTCAGCTCCCTCTGAAAAGGCTGCCCCATGGCTGTGTGAGGCTTTGGGGGGGGCGTCTAGAGGCAAACCATGATAGCTAGTCACTTGCCTAACACCTTTTACTTCTACCTATGTTTCCCTATTCCTCACTCTGTTTTCCGTATATCGAATGGAGATATATGTTTTCCATCTATTTCTGGGCTTTAGTTTTTTGCATTCTTAATTTTGTTTAGTCCTATGATAATATTATAATAGTTTAGTTATACTTCTTTTTTATATTCAAAGCTGATTCAACTATTCATGACTGCATTTCTATGTTACTTTATGTGCACCATTTATCCTTGGCATGCTTTGAAAATTCCGTCAGAGTGCCATTTACTTTATATCATTGTGAAGAAAATCAACCCTAAAATACTGGGATTTTTGAATTCCATGGTTTGTTATTTTTATTTAAATCATTTAGATCCTCCATTTTCATATGTTTTAGTAAAGTCTGATAGATTTTCATGTAAGACTTTGTCCAAAGCAAAATATAGATTGCTATGAATAAAAATTTCCATATGATTTTTATTTTCTTATAATGACCTTTAGTAACTTGAAGGCTTATATACTTGCTAATATATGATGTGTATTTTTAAATTTGCTATAATAAATTCATCATCTTTGCAATTACAGCTTTGCTGTTTTGTAATTCTCAAATATCAAATTTTGATCTTTTGTGTAATTTATAGATGTAATATGTTAGCATATTTCTGATTTTAAAGGAAATACTTATTACTCACGGTGTAGTATGCCACTTTTTCTAAATTTTAAGTAGATAATCTATGACAAGTTAGGGCAATTTCATCTATTTCTGGTTTTATTTTAAAATTGTTTCTCCTAATAATACATATTGAACTTTAACCAATTTATCTTAATAAATGCAAGTTTAATAATTTGTAATTTAATAATAAACTGACAATTTATTTTATTAATAATTTATCAATAATTTTAATAAATACAAATTTAATGATTTTCACTTTAATATTTAATAATTCAATAATTTTAATAATTACAACATACTGATGGCTGATGAGACACAGATAACTGTAGGGTGGACTACAAAGAATAAAGACAATTGAATTTTAGAGTACAAGGGGTCCCAGAAGGAGTTTGTCTCTAGTGAGTGAACTGGCTTAGCTGGCTCCACAGGTGACTTGCTTTTATTGAGCAAGAAGCGCAAGGGGAAGCACTGGTTCTGTGGAACTGTAACTGTAGAAGACGGGTGGAAAAAGATTAAGTTAGTAAGGAACCAGTTTTGCTCTAAACCCAAGTGCATGTATTTTGGCAGTTGTTCTTAGCAGATGTTATCTTGCCTCAAGAGTGCAGGTTATTAGCATTTCGCTCATAGTAAGAGCATGTGCCTTCTGTATATAACTCCCTGTACCTGAAGTAAGACGGCACCAACCTCGGGACTGCTGGGGTTTAAGTCACACCGTTGCCCTCCTACCCCATAATCTATCACATAGCCTTGTCCCCAGCAACAAATGCATGCTGTGATAAATTTTTGCCCTTATCCTATTAGCGTGGATTTTTTCATTGTTTTGGTTTGGTTTTTGTTTGTTTGCTTGTATTTTGAGGCAAGGTCTTGGTACGTACTTAGGCTGACCTTAAAATCATTATGTAGCCCAGAATGGCCTTGAACTTGAGGCAGTATTCCTACCTCAGCCTCTTGGGATTACAGGCTTATAGATGTGCAGCGTCATTTCTAATATTAAATTATCTATGTATTCAGATGTTAAAGTACTCTTGGATTCTTCTTGATTAATATGTTTATTTTTACATTTTAAATTAGATTTTTTAAAATTTCTGTTTATAAAATTTTTATTTTTGATGATACACTTATCTGTCACTAGTGTCATTACATTAAATTGGTATCACCATTTAGTGTCATTTCATTAAATTACGATTTTTCTTTTGCTATTCTGTAATAATTTGTTCAAAATAGAAATGGTCTATCTTCAAAATTTTAATAAGGCTGTCCTGTAGTGCTCTTAGATGTGGCTGTTTATTAAGGGTAAATTTTTAACTACTGACCAATTACTTACGTTGTTTCTTTGCAGATTTGTTTCTTTGCTATTTATTTTGAAAATGTAAAATATACACTTCATCAATATTCTCAAACAATCTTGCAAAGTATGTCTAATACTATGTTCTAGTATGTTCTAGTATGTGGCTAGTATGTCTAATGCTCTGCTTGTCTATTCTCTTTTGTTTTTGATAGAACTTGCAACACTATCCAGATTCAAATTTAAACCTTTCATTAGTTTCTAAGTGTCTTTCATACCCCATCCAATGCACCAACCTTAATGTAAAATGTATCTTATTTGCATCTTTAATATGCATACTATGTTATACATCTTATTTTTATATGAGCAGTGATTTAGTCATTTTGCACTTTAATATAAATGTACTGATAAAGTATGTATTCTTCTGCATATTGTTTCAATCATTTAACATTATCTTCAATGATTTATTCATTTTGTTACAGATGGTGGTAGTTCTATCATGCTTTTTACTTAATGGTGTTTAATTGTATAGCTAAACCAGTTAATCTTTTGCTCAAGTATTAATGGGTAATTGAGCTACTCCAGGGGTTAGGACTTCTGGTAGAGTCTTACTTTGAGCACCTTTGAAATGCAGACATACATAAATTTTGCAAGGGTAGGATTGCTGAGTCATAGGCTTTAGCTATTAAGATTTGGCAGCTAATGCCAAAGACTTTCCTATTCAAATTACTTACAGTATGAGCAGTTCAGTTGCTCAGTATTTTCATGAGCATTTAATATAATATTACTAATAATTTTATCAGATGTTTCAGAGAAGTTTTTAATGTTCAAGGAAAGTTGAACTTAGCAGATGTTTGTAGATCTCCTACATGTATTAAGGAAGGATTTCATCAATAGAAGGAAAAATATTCTATGATGATCAGTGGTACCCAAGGAATATCACTTCAAATACTGGAATGTTTTTAGAACTTCAAAAGAAACCAACAGACTAACTGTCTTATTGCTTTTTTAAATGTGTGGTAAGTGTGGACAATATTTGCACTTAATTTCCTTAAGCAGATTCTATGAAAAAAAAATGAATATAGTTGTAAAAGCTGTTCAGAATTTATGTGTAGGTTATATGTATGTTATTGATTTAGTAAATGAAAGTATTGAAAAAGGTGAAAGACAGCGAGTTTAGAGATTTATATTCTTTGTAAATATTTGTTGAGTCCGATGAGTTTTGTAAAGATTTGTGGTTCTGTTAATTCCAATGTAAGATTTCTTTAAAAAAAGTAATGCCAGTGCTGGAGATTTAGCTCAGTGGCATAAATGCCTGCCTGGCAAGTGTGAGGTCATGAGTTCGATCCCCAGTACCAAAAAAAAAAAACAAAAACAAAAAAGTTATGCTTGCAAAATACTCAATAATCACAGGTAAGGATTTAAATGATATTTATGTTTGCCAAATATAGAGTGAAAAATCACATTGCACTCTAGCTGAATAAGCTAAATTTGAAGATCTGAGGAAAGGGAAAGCTGATTTTTGATTTAGAAAAATAGCATTTAACTTTTGTAATAAAATTCAGTAATACTGACAATACACATTTTTCCTATGTGAATCAATTTGTAGAAAATATTAATTGTAATTCACAGCTTTATGTAAATTTACTGTAAGCCTAGAAGAAAAAATTTGAAGACCAACTTTCTTTTTACTTTTGATGAATATAGTGTGGTTTTAAGTTTGTGAAATATCACAGTGAATTTGTGTTAATAATGAACGATGTACTTTTCAAGTTCATCTTTTTGAAACTACATACTTTTTCTTAATACCCAAATCCATTGTTCTAAACTGGGAATGAAGAGTTACCAAAGTTACTGTAGATTTAAAAAATTTTTGATATTAATTCAGTCATACTTTCATGTCTGTTTATAATTTAGAAAGCTGAAACTTGTTCTTACTGTAAACTTGGTGAAGTAGGAATAAAACTTACATTTTTCTGATGAAAATTTAGTAGCCAAATTAAGATGAATTCTGTATATGCAATATATACTAGATTTGAAAACTTAGTAAAAAAGGTAATGTGAAATGCATCTATCTATCATCTATCATCTATCATCTATCTTTTTGAGACAAGGTTTCACTATGCAGTTCAGGCTGACCTTGAACTCACTTTATATTTTAGGTCAGCCTCAGACTCATGGTAATCCTCCTGCCTCAGCCTCTGAGTGCTGGGATTATTGGTGTGCACCACCACACCCAGTTTAAAATATTTTTAAATGATTTTTACATTTATTAGAGCTTGCAATGATAATATTTGGATTAAGATGTTTGTTTATATAGAATATATTATTAAAATTCACTGCCTGTTATTTTTTAATGTGTCTACTAGAAAATTTGAAATTAAGTATAATAAGTATATCACATTACATTTCTGTTGTACAATGATAATCTACAGCAAAGCTGAGATGTTAATATTTTTAAAACTAGAAATCCCAAGCCATTGAATTACAAAGAAAACTGGATGAATTACTATTTCCATTAGCTTCCATATAGCTTTTGTTAGCTTCAAGAAGTAGTATCAATACCTTGGGATTACACAGACTACATTCTTAGACATCTGCCTGAGTTTAAGCCATGTAACCTGGTTTTTCTCCTGATGAACTTCAGTACACATAAAAATCAACTTTTTCTTGTCTTTGACCATGTCATATAATTCCATGAATTTGAAAGAGTTATAAAAGTTGGGCTTGCTGCTCAGAATGCCTTTTGCCCACTGCTTGATGAACTCTCATTAAGGTTTCCAAAACCCCGCTCTGTGTTTTCAAATGTTGTGAGCTCCTTGACATTTTTTTTGTACCAGGGATCAAACTCATGACCTTGTGTTTGCTAGGCAGGCATTTAGACTGCTGAGCTAAATCCCCACTCTCTCCTTAACTCCTTAAATGGATCATTAATCACTACTAATTATATTCCACTCACACACCTTTTTCATTATTATTTACCATATTATTCTTTTAGCGCTTTACACATTTCTTTCTTTAACACTTTATAAATTCTTTTTGGCTTTGTAACACTTCCTTACATGTCTGGGATAGCATCTGGTTCATACAGTGGATATGAATGTTTTTTAAATCTATGAAAGAAGAAATCTTACAGTAAAGTAAAACATTTAATTTTAAAGTGAAATTTAAATAGATAAAAGGAAACATTTAAAAATTTAAAGTTTCTAAAAATAGTCTCTGTGTGGTAATGTTAACTTTGAAGGAAGAATAATTTCAAGTATTTGTCAAAAACTTGCAGTAAATAATATGAAAAAGGTGAACTTTTCATTTTTCATTTAATATAAAATATGGTATAGTTTAAAATATCATTCTTCATTGACAGTTTTATTAAGTATTCAGTGGAAATAATCACACACATCAAATGACCAAAATGTCATTTCAAACATTTTGATAAGTACATGACAGAGCTCATGAAAAATGATAAAGAAAATATATGACTTAAAGTAGATATTAAAGAGGCTCAGTATTTCAGATTCAATGGAAACATATATCTCTCTTACCTTATATTAAATAGAAATAGATGAAACCATATATAGGAGTTCAAATTTTAACTGATTAAAATGTCACTAAAGCAAGGATAAATGAACACAAAACCAACACTAACTTAGAAATTGAGATGTAAATTATGTCAATCAATTTGTCCTCTAAGTATTTTTTAACAGGTTTTACAGCCAACTATATGTCAACTTTGATATTACAGGTGTTAAAACAAATCTTTTAAAATGTTATTTTTATCATTATTTTCTCAAAGACATTCAGTAAAAAGTACAGCATTAATTTTAATTTTTTTTGAACCAGGAATTGAACTCAGGACTTTGTGCTTGCCAGCTCTTTTTTAACTGAATAAAGTTTTTAACATTTGTTTTTATTAAAAGTATTCATGTGTTGCATATAATAATGTTTATAGAGGGAGGAGCCATTTCCAAACTATCTCAGTGTTGCTCTATAAAAATGTTCAACTGTGTGTTTTGGTTATAAGTTTATACAGTGCTAGCTGGATCGCTATCCATGTACATCTAGGATACTTTTGATCATCACAGAAAAATAACTCTGAGTACTGTTCTGCTCACTTCTCTGTCAAAGAAACAGGAACCTAGTTGCCTCCCTGGAGTCATCTACCATGACCAGTACCTCATTGCTCCTCAAACTGAATCTCCCCGCTGCCTTCACCATGAGGCAAATGCTACTTTCTGCTGTAGGTTAGCTAGTGACTTTTGATCCTTGAGAGGAAGCATCAAGGCATACGCCTTTTGACAATGCTTCTAAAGCTTCTAAAACTGGAAGGCTGGCTTCTGTCCCAGGGGGGACCCGTGCCTGCCTGGTCCTTGAGACACTTTCTGCTCATGCAGAATCCTGTTGCAACATCTGTCTTTGTTACTGTTAAGTAACAAAGATACCAACATCTTAACATTTACTTGGTGTCTTGCTATTTCCAATCCTTATATTTTCTAACCATGGACTTCAACCCCCATGCAGACACCAGGTAAGGAGTGAATACCAAATGGACAATATGACAGCAAGTTGGGTTTTAAAGGGGAGTTGGGATAGACCCACTAACTTCTTTAAAGCAGTGGCAGAACTTTCTGGACTGATTGAGTTCCATTCCTTCTCCTCATTCTTGGCATTTCATTTTAGCTAGCACTAAGAAATTTTTCCACTTTCATGTTAAAGCATAGACTTTCAGGTCTGTGCAGTGTTATCTTCTTAGATGGCATTTTCAAATGTCTTAAATTGCGCATCCCACAAGACACACTTGACTGGAAGGATGTGGTTACCATGGTACTAAAAATTTAGCTTCTCTAAAGAAATGAATCTCCTCCTCAAGCAGAAATAAAAACTGAAAATAGATAAGGTGCCATATTTTCTCTCTAGAAATTGAGCACGAAAAGTACAGTATATGTTAGTAAAATACAAAATCTATTTTTAGATTTTAGGCTTTCTTATTACTTGAATCCTAATCTAGTTAATGAATGTAAGTGATTACTTCGGCTATTGGGTGAGTTTTATGATTACTTCTATTGCCCAGTCTTAAAAGAAATTCAGTGTTCTTGTATTCTAATATAAGCTTCTTCATGAAGCTGTACCGCTGAAACTCAGGCCATCGCCACACTCCCCCTAGGTTTCTTCCCACATTAATACTATTTTTAGACCTAAGCACCATATGGGAATCAAAATACATAGAGAAATCACAGTGCGGACTCTAGAAGACTTGAGCTGGATGAAAATTTGTCTAATCTCAATTTACAGATGAAAGTAAAATCTAAAAAGGTTATCTGAGTTGTCAAGTAACGATTAGAAATGAAATCAGTGTTTGCATTTATATCCCATACTAGTTTTCTTGTGCTTGCGTCTAGATCTCCTACTCCTTGTTTAATCATTACTAAGGCAGAATTTGTATCAAGGACTAGTCCATCAACTGGAAGTCATAGTTTTCAAAGAGATAATCCTCTATACAGTCTGCCCTTGAAAGCCAAAGTACTATTTTTCCTTTCAAGGCATCTATTCTTACAAGGGATTAGGGATCTGGGAATGGTCTTGAATGATTTTCTGTTCTTCCATAGATTGCTGAGTCTGGAAAAATTCTATAAGTGATTTTTCTATGTCTGTATGGCTTTGCATCTTTAGTTGCCATATGCAATGGTATCTTAAGGAGTTAATGTACAATGTCTTTAACAATATAAATGTCAGAAAATGTCACATAATTTGTTATAAAGATGAAAAGTATGAAACATAGTTATCATTGTGGTTCATTATTTGGCTATTGCAAGACTAAGTTTCTATCAGTTCATTGTTAGTGATGATTCTTTGTCAGCTCTCATTAACTCTGTTATTTATCTCTTGCTCACAATAAGAAATACTTTCTCTACTTCAGTCTTCGAAAATTGTATCTATTACATTTTTGTGTGTACGCTGCATGGGCCAGAGGATGGGCTAAGAAAGAAAACCACTGTACTGTTGTCCAGTTTAGGGAAAAGAACAGTTATTGTTTTGTTTCAAAAGACCATAGTCTAGCCAAAAAGAAGAAGAAACCCTGAGAGGATTAAGTTTCAAATAGTGTTGAAACCAAAGATTGGGAGCATTGGGTATGGATATTTGGTAGGTGAATAGAGATTCAGGACATGTTGTATACCCCAAAACTTTCTCTACTATTGTACCAACATTCAGTGTCCCAGAAGTAAATCTATCAGCTAATATTCAGACATATGTTGACTTCCTGGCTGTATAGGGTGGTGAGAACAAGGTTTTCTCACATCAGTTTTTGTAATCATAGACAGGCACTTAAATTTTATATTGCAGTGCACACTTAACATGCAGGGTGAGGTAATCTCACAGTAAGAAATCAAGATATATAAACAAGTAGGCAAGAATGCAGTGTGGAAAAACAATTTTTTCAGTAATCTTTTATACCTGTCTTCTATTTCTTTGTATATAGCCATGTGCAGATTAATTGAAAAGATTAATGACAATTACAGTGAGTCTACAAATATTCCTCTTTTCCCATTTCCTGTCTGTTTTACAGGTAGGATTCTTTTTTCTTAATCCTGCCTGCTTTTCTGAAAATTTCTATATCCCAGGTAACTCTTTTTTGTCAGAAATCTTCTTATTACTCTCTCTCTCTCCTTATCACTTTTAGATACTCACTTTTTCATTTCCAAATTATTTTTAAAAAGCTGTTACTGTCTCAGTTCTCCTGTGAGTCCTGAGCCCAGGACCATGTGGTTGCTAAAAACTGAGCTACATTCCCGGCCCCAACACTTTCTTTTGCTGTAAGGTACCTTTAAATCTCTTCAGTGTCTCTGTAAAAGTTTAAAAAATGTACATTGTGCCTTCTGTTTTGCCCTTTTACCATCTACTCCCTTATTTCCCTTCCATACCACAGTTCTGAAACTTTCTTCAATTCACGAGAGAACTGGGCTAATGCCACCTCTTTGCTTGAAAAGTTTTTCTTTCTTGACTTTTCTGTGTTACATTATACTTTTACAATGTCTCTGATTTCTGGTTTTTGCCTTCCTCCTGAAATAACTTGTTTCTCTAATAAATTATATGAGGACGTTCATCAGTGATGCTGCCTCAGATTTGTTGATGTATCTGTTTCTTTACTCCACAGTGTCAGTGACGGGCGACAACATACAAATTCAGGGTCAGACCCCCCTCCGTAAGAGGGAGGTGGCACAGCACCTTTTCCTGGTGCCTGATTTGTATTCTTTTATTAAAAAATGCTATTCCTTACTTTTTAGAGTAGTCATGTGTTTTGCTATAGATTACTGTCGACTGTAAGTTTCTGGGCTTTACAGAGCTCTTATTAGTTTATTTACCATATGCAGGTGCTCCATTAGCAATTGGTAAATTAATAAGATAACTTAATACACTAGAAATAGATGTTTTACTAAACATCTGTAGGAAGGTAGACCACAAAAGGAAAAAAAAAAACGCTTGATAAATGAGCATTACTTTTTGACACTGTAAGCTTTTATGAGCACAACCACAGTTGTTTCCTAAGCTTCTTAAATTACAAATGTTTGAAGTTGTTTCCATATTGAGAGTTTGGTATAGAGAGGAGACCTAGAAATAATTTCATATTTTATTGTCGTTCAAATACAAAGGATTCATTTTAAAACTGTGTGTCTTGAAACAATGTGAAAGCCTCATTTTTAAAAATTAAATGTCTTTTTTAGGAAAAATGACACAAACACATTGACAACTTTTAGTCAGCTATGCTAAATAACACTTATTATATCTTTGACTTAATTACAGTTAATTACTTAAACTTTGCTCATGATCTCAACATACATATTTCTTATTGATTTGTTGTAAAATATAATTATATAAGTGAATAACAAATACTTTAGTGATTACATATGTTTCATAGTTTGAGCATCCAGCTATTATAACAGAATTGCCTTGTAATTGTAATTTAAGTATCATTTGATACAAATTTTTGTGGTGATTATTTTCTTTTTTCTTTCAGAGATAGTGGTCTTTAAAACTTGCTGATAAATTTTGGGCAGCAAAAAAGTCAAAACAAAATAGTATTTAATTTAATAGTGGAATGCTTAATTGACATTTAAAAATGAGCATTAGGTAATTGCCAATATTTTAAAGACCTACTGGTGTTAACTCATTAAGCTAAAGAGAATATACATATTTCTTTTCATTACTTGTCTTAAAATTAACATCTCTTTTGTACTTATTTAATTGAACATTGCTGTAGTACCCCCCCAAACTAAAATCAATAATTTGAGAATACTTTATCATTCTTTTCCCCCTAAAGCCCTAAACAAAACAAGCAGATTTCTATTTGTCCAGTAAATCATTTAATTTCTCCTAAGCACTCTATGACGTTTAATTAGCATTCTTTCTAAACCCAGGGAGATATAATTTAATCAACCCTAATAAGACTTGTTAGAGGGAACTCTGATAATCACATTCTGGTTTCACAGAAGTGTAAATTTTAGAATTTTATTTTCACAGGATGGTCATACCATCTGTCAACATGTTAATTTATTGCTTCAAATGCATTAACTTTTTTGCACCTTTTATTTGTGACATAAATCTTGGCATTATTTACATGTTAACCCTTATATTCCTAAAATAGCATTGAAGAATTTTACTCCAAATAATAGCACAACTTTAAAGACAAGAAAAAGTTTTTTAAAAAGACAATAATATTAATGTTATAGTCACTATGGTAGAAGAGATTTATAACACTGCTTTCAATTGTCAAAAAAAACCAGGTAGAGAGAGTTCCAACATCTCGTCTTTGGAAATATTTCAGTCTTTCTCTATGCCTTGGTTTTAAATTCTTTAATTGGCATGGCAATTCATCATAACTACCTTATAGGAAGATTTTAATGCTTCCTGGGCAGAAGTCCAGATGGCTGATCCCTCAGAAAGAAAAAAACAAATCAAAGAAGTTCTTGAAGTGATTTAATAAAGTGCCTGAAAATAGAGGAGAAGAGTATGAATCCGGAGTAGACCAGTGCGGGGGAGACAGAGACTACAATGGACAGTGGTTCAGTGGGCTGCACGGGAGGACACAAAGCGGTTACAGGGGTGTGTGGAGCAGAAGACCAAGAGCCATACATCCAATGGACATTCACATTTGTTATCTGTGAAAAACTCAGAGAAGAAAAATATTTAAAGGTATATTTAGTACTGATGTAACATTTTAGCTTGGCTAGTTAATCAGGAGAAAAAGGAAAGGTCAACAGAAGTAAAAATGAGTTATGTTAAATTTCTGAGGTAAAGAGAATAGGAAAAAGCATGAAGGGATTCTATATCATTAACTATAATTGCAAATTCCCAATGGAATGCGTCAGCCATTTTCTCTGGAATGCATGCGTCAGGAACAAAAAATGTGTTAGTTGCACTTTGGTAATGAAACAATCCTGATCCCTTTGGAAATAAGTAGAGGTGAATAAAAGTATTAAATTTTAATCTGTTTGTGCAGCAAAAAGTTTTGAATAGATCATAGATATTCTCATAGAAAATGGTCACTCACTTTGCACTGGGCTAAAGTCACCAATGTTAGGTTAAAGAAATACGATGCTAAAAAATTTGTGCAAAGACTGTAAATGTAATATTCCTATGGAGAAAAAATATTACATCAGGTAATCCTGGTGTGAAAGAGCTCAGAATAAACTAAAAATAATGACAGTGGATGAATGTAAGGGATGCTGTAACTGCTTGATAGCAGAGGAGAGATCAAGCTGTCTTGACCAAGGCAAATAAAGAAATTTTAAAATATTCAAATATTATGGAAAAGTAGATAGTTCTATTTATAAGACTGAGTTAATCTGTTGAAATGGAAATCTCAACATTTTGGGTAAACTGTTTGCTTAAAGAGAAGGTAAAGTGAGCATGATAACTGACAAAGATGAATGGTTTTAAGAAAGCCCTAGAAGTATCATATTTACATAATTAAGACAATAGTAGACACTCACACTTACTGAACATTTCTTAAATGTTTGCAATACCTGTTTTGCATCTTGGGTGCATTTATTTTATCCTTACAACATATCTTAGAAAAAGCATTCTTTTTTTCCCCTTCATTTTATAGATGAAATCTGAGGCTTCAAAAGAACACAGTACTTGTATAGGATTCAAAAAAATTGATACTAGGAATAAGGTCACATCTTAGCTGTTTAATCACAGGAGAAACATAGGTGTACAGCTCTTAGTTACCATAGATGGCAAAAGGATAGATAGAACAGATTCACACATGCAACGGTATGGAAGCAAGGGGAAAATAAAGGAGAAGGAAAAACCGAGTAGTAGAAATGTTACCAGAAAAAATTTGGATGAGAACATTTTTAGGGACTTAGCAGTTCTCAGTGACAACTATGAGATGCAGAATATAAATAAAAAACAAAAATTTTAATTGAAGAAGGAGAAATTTTGTGTATATTATTTTTCTCCTGGTAGTCCCAGTATTTAGCATAGTACCTGTCACATGATAGGTGCTGGAAAAAATTTTACTGAAAGAGAACAAAGTGAAAAGACCTGGCAGTTGAATGCTCAGTGTCAACAAAGTAGCCTGAGAACTTGAATTAAGAGGATTAAGATAACTTGCATTCACATGTTCTTTCTTACAGCACTGGTGAGTGAAATTTGAACAGGTGAATTAGTTCACTAAGTTTTTGAGAATTTGTTGACTTGGTTTAAGGAAAGAAAATATTGTGTATTTCATTTATTTTTCTTTTTTATTTTATGGAAAAAAACAAAATTACACAACAGAATAATAGGTGAATAACAATAGTTAATGCACTGTATATTGTTATCTTCAAAGTATTTATTTAAAGTTCAAGATATGGGCATGAAAAATTCTCCAAACAATATTAGCACAAACCTTTCTTATTGATGAATTAAGAGAAACAAACTACATAACTGTCTTGTATTTTTTTTTCCTTTTCCTTTCCTTCCTTTCTCCTTTGTCCCATCATAGTTCCCTTTTCTTGTTGAACAACTTAGTCTCTTTGCACCATATCTGTTGAACGTTTTGGTCCTTAAAGAGATAGCCTCTTTAATAAACAATGCTGGAAAAACTGACTTTCCCACATGCTGAAGACTAATACTAGAACCATATCTATCACCATGCACTAATCTAAAAATAAAAATGGATCAAAGGTCTAAATATTAAAAGAGAGACACAAAGTCTACTGAAAGAGAAAGTAGGTAGAAATCTTGAAGATGCAGGTGTAGGCAGAAACATGAACAAAGCCCGGATGGCACAGGATGTACCACAAAGAATCAACAAGTGGGATCTCATCCTATTAAAAAGCTTTTGTGCAACTAAAGAAGTCACCAACAGTGAAAATATAAATCACAGAGTGGGAAAAAATTTCAGCCATTGTCTCTCAGATAAAGGACTTATATCAAGGACATATAAAGAATTAAAAAAAAATCAGGTTCCCCAAATTCAAAGACACAATCCAAAAATGGGGATCTGAAAGGAATAAACACTTCTCACGTGAAGAAATACAAATAGCAAACAAATATATGAAAAAATATATTTGGTCATTTGAGAAATACAAATTAAAACAACACTGAGATTCCATCTCACTCAAGAAAGAATGGCTCTCATCAAAAAATCAACCAATAACAAATGCTAGAGAGTCTGTGATGAAAAAGAAACCCTTTTCTACTGTTGATAGGAGTGCAGACTGGTACAACCACTATGAAAATCAGTATGGAGATTTCTCAAAAAATAGAATGAGAGATCCCATTCAACCCAGCTATTCCCCCTCTGGGTATCTTCTGGAAGAATTAAAAACAAAATTCCACAGTGATATATGTGCACTCCTGTTTATAGAACTATAATTTGTAATAGCTAAACCTTGGAAACAACCCAAATACCCATCAACTGTGGAATGGGTAAAAATATATGTTTTTTCATGCAATGGAATACTACTCAGCCATAAAGAAGGATAGATTTGAGACATTTATAGGTAAATGGTTGCAACTTGAGATCATACTCATAAGTGAAATAAATCAGATTCATGTAAAAATTGTATTGTCTCTCTGGTGTCAGATTGTGTCTTTTCAAGGAAAGCTTAGACAGTATATTCTGGTTCAATGTACAAACCTCTGATGAACATTTAAATACAAAGATATGATACATGAAAGTGTTGTAATTCTGTGGAACAGCAGTGTTAATCATGCTATCTGTCATGGTTTATGTCAGTGGCCCCAAAGCCTCATGAATATGGACTAGACCAAATCTAGCATTTGTGATTGGTTCATTTTCCAGCACTTGGATTGGTGGTGTAAGTGTTTCACCCACCCAGGGGTGGAGCCAGGATATGATGTAAGGCAGGAAGAAGGTGTGTGTCTGTCTCTCTTGCTGGTTTCCACCTTGCTGTTTGCAGCTGCCATGAACTGCAGCCTCGCCATGCCACCCCGACTTGGAGCCAACTGAGTATGAACTGAAACCTTCAGGAACTATAAGAAATAAACCTTTCCTTCCCTAACGTTGAGCATCAGGTATTTTGTCCCAGCAATGAGTAAAAAGTAACTAAGATACTATCTTTGCTAGAACTGTAATTTGTATTTTTAATCTGTTTGTTCATGAAAAGATAGGAAATGACAAGGTACTTAACATGTAGATGAATGATTCAGAACAAAGAGTTTAGAATTAAATATTTTGGGTTTGAATTTTAGTACTGCAGTCCTATTCCTTATTACCTCTGTGACTGTGTGTAAACATTTTAATGTCTCTATGCTGTTCATATACTTGTAAAGTAAGGATAATATTTGCAGTTACATCTAAGTAGTAGAAGGATTAAGACCTAGAACTTGTGCAATGTTTAGAAAAATACTTGGCACATGTATTAAGTTTTATGTTTGTAATTTAAAAAATTAATAGATGTGATGTATTTGTAAATATAATGGAATCTGTGTGTTTCCCAACTTGATTTTTTTGTTTGTCCTATACACATAGTGACACATATTTATAGAGACTTTTGAAGTCATTGGAAGTAGGTCACATGTTCAAATATGATATTAGTGAAAAATGTACTATATATTATACTGATTTATGGATGATTGTGTTTTGAAGTTGATCACTAGCAACTGGGTCAAGTCAAAGGCCTACAATTATATTATGCATTTATTGAAATATAATTGTACAATAGGATTTAGGAATGTATGTAGACAATTCAAAGTTATCAACAGGCTTTGGAGATTGAACTGAATGAACATTTTCTTGAGTTCTCATAAATGATGAGGACAGAAAAGGGTAAGAATGATTTCCAAGAGAGGGATGCTATTCATTCATTCATCAAGTAAAGATTTGACATTTACAAAGACTGTCACAGAATATTAATGAAATATATACAATAGGCCATATTCTGGGCCTTAAAATAAATATCAATGAAATTGAAATGACTGAAATCATACATAGTATGTCTCCAAACATGGCAACAAAATTAACAGCTGATAACATAAAAACAATGGAAAAATCCTCAAATGTTTGGAAATAATTCAGCTCATATCTGAAAAACAAATGAAAAATCTTGAAAAATTAGAAAATATTTGTAAGTGAGTGAAAAAATGTCAAAATTTGTGGAATGCTGCTAAATCTCTACTTCTGATCTTTATTAATTTCTTCTATTTGTTTTTGGTTATATTCCAACTTTTATTTTTAATTTCTTAAGGAAAGACATGAAGATATTTCATAACTTTCTTTTCTAATAAATGTTCTTGGTGTTAAAAAATTAAAATAAACTGGGTATGGAATTAAAAAAATTAATATGTACTTAAAACAAAATTTACAGCATTAAATGCATTTATTGAGGAAAAATGGGAATTGAAAAAAAGAATCCAAGTCAATAATCTAAATTGTCCTTAAGAAATTAGGAAAAGAGCTAAGTAAACCAAAAAGTAGAGGGAATGACATAATAGTTTAACAGATAAAATTAGTGATATAGAAAGCATTAAGTTCATAAATAGAAATCAGTGAAATAAAAAGCAATTACCAATATTATCAATGGCAAAAGACTTTGGTATAGATACTACAGGCATTAAAATAAAAACGAAAGACCAATAGTTGGTTCTCCATGTAAGGAGCTTGGACATGTCCATTACCTTCTAATAAGAAGCACAAAGCAGAACAGAATAATAACGACAAAAGAAACAACCAGCTCTTCTTATCTCTGAAAGATAGGGATAAACTGCTGCCCCAGCCCTGGAGAGATGTAGGTGACAGCATGCAGCCTCACACAGAAGGCTTACACTTCAAATCTAAGCAATTTTTGAACCAGTGCCAGAATGAGAAAACTTTACTGTCATTAATGAATTATGGGAGGCTTGGTTTGGACAATTTCGAGTGTTAATGATTCCAGGAAAATACCATCATGTTGAGGACTCAAATGTTGTGACATTTTTACCTTGAATAGTGCATCCAGTTCAACCCAATTTCCATGGTAAATATAAAAAATTTACACCTGGGCTTGTGGAAGAATCAATGGTTAAAAAAAGCCATTTTTTAAAACATCATAACTGTTTTTCTTGAGAATATTATGCCTTTAGGAGAAGTTAACTGAAGTTAATAAGAGCTCAGTGTGCTGCATATCAGCAGAGCCTAACTGGTTTAGAGGAAAGAAAATACTCCAGTCAGCTCCAGTCTTTCTCATTGGTCAAGAGAAATTCATAAAATATTAGAGGAGAAAAAAAAAAGTTGGAAGATCCACACAACTGGATTTTTAACACTTATAAAGGAGGAGCAGTCAATAGTATGATAATGTCGTTACTAAAAAAAGGAGTACATTTATGGAAAAAAGATAGATCAGTGGAAAAGAATAGAGTGCAGAAATAGACCCACATGCAGGTGATCAAATGACCCTTGACATGTGCAAAAGCAATACAATGGAGCAAAGACAGTTTTTTTTAAAGAAGGGCTATTGAAGCCATATTCTGAGATACAAAACAATAAGTCTGGGCAGAGATTTTACACACTTCACAAAAATGAACTCAAAATGGATCAGAGACCACGGTATAAAACTTAAATAAGCTTAAGGATGATGGTAACTTTTTAGATAAGAACATACAGATATGTGACCCGTAAAAATGGTTTATAAATTGGATTTCATTAAATTTTTTAAAAGTTTAACTCTATAAAAGACTACTTCAAGAGAATGAGAAAACAAGCCACAGGTGTGGACAGAATTATTATTTTTTTTTGTGTGTGTGTGTCTTTTTGAGACAGGGTCTCGCTATGCAGTTCAGGCTGGCCTTGAGCTCACTTTGTGGCCCAGCCTGGTCTCAAACCCACAACAGTCCTCCTGCCTCAGCCACCTAAGTGCTGGGATTACAGGCATGTGCCACCACGCTGGCTCATATTTACCAAAAATATACTGGAAAAATGACCATTGTGAAAAATATACCAAGAGCTCTGGATTTGTCAGATCCATTCCTAGTATTCTCCCTACTAAGTTTTGGCTATTAAAACAAAACAAAACAAAACAAAACAAAAAACCTATAGGAGGCATAGTTTTCAGAATGCATAGAGAACTCACAGGATGATAGTGCCTTAATTCTGCCATCACTTCTCTAAGGGTTTTTTTTTTTATGAAACCTGGTAAAGAATAGATTTGCTATGCTGATTTTTATTACTATACACTATTCAGTGTGAAAAGTAGAAGACATTTTGGATCATTTGGAAATATTATTAGACTATTAAAATGTGAAAAAACTTAGGTAATGAGCCTCATCCTTTAAGAATAAAATTTTGTGTTAAATCTTAACTGTGTGTAACTTGAAAAATATCATGGTCATAGGAATCATACAAGCCAAATCATGACCTCTTTCCTGTCTCCCAAACTAAACCCTGTTAAATAAGAATTTTGCTATAGATGACACATGAACTAGACCTAGAATACTGTTTTACTTTTACTTCATGTAAGATTTCAAATGTGTCTTACTAATGAATGGAAATTGCACATATGCAGTTTTGTGGAAAACTTTACAGATGTCATCTGATTTTAGTAACCGCCATTTGTACAAAACTGTATCTAAAGTAATTAAAGGCTATAAACACAGGATTCAGTTTTTAAAATCTAAGAAATATGGATAATTTAGGTAGGCTATAAATAGCCAAAAGCATTCTATACCCTGCTTAATAGTTTATAAATATTAAAGCATATAAACATAATGGAACATTGTAAATTATTTAGTAGAATTTATTTAAATCGGACTAAGAGGATGGAAATTAGGAAACTGATAATTTGGACAATATGTCTCCTTTTGATTAAGTTGGAGAATAACTAAATAGAATAGAGCACTACCGTTACTCTTTTACAAAGAATCTGGGAATAACTGCCCTAGAAAGCCATGTGGAAGAATATGAGTCCGGTTTGCCTATAATCTGTTATAGCACTAACAAAAAGTTATAGAATTCACCCAACTTGTCCTTTTTCTCCATAGACATGACGAAGTTGCCTGGGTGTGTAAATACTTTATGAAAAAGTACCTAAGTAGACATTTTAATTGCAAATCAAACTTTAAAAAGATACCATATTGGACTATTCTGCTGTTTCCTATTCCTTTGTTTTCATAAAGTTTTAAACTATAGATTAGTTTGTCTGGGGGGAAGTTTTAAATTATGGATTCATTTTCTCTCATAGTGGTATTCAGATTGTCTATATTTCCTTTTGTTAATTTTGGTGCTTTGTGTCTTTAAAAAGTGCTCTTCACATTATCCACATCTGTGAGTAAATTTTGGTAATTATTTTCTTTTATGGAATCGGGTGATTTCACTTAAGTTGCCAAGTTTGAGCATAGAGTTTTTTATAGCACCCTTTTTAATCTTTTCAATGTCCATGAGATCAGTAGTGATTACTCACCTTTACTTTTGATAATGGTAATTTGCACCTTCTGTCTCTCTTTTATTTGTGGTGAAACTGGCTAAAATGTATTAATCTTACTGATTTTCCTTCAAAGGAACATTTTGATTTCATTGACTTTCTTACTGTTTTCCACTTTTCAGTTTTATTAATTTCTACTCCAATTGTTATCCCATTTTTTCTGCTTGCTTAACATTCAATTAGTTCTTTATTATTGTTAGACAACATTAGCTTATTTTTGATCTTTCTTCTTTATAAATTGAAAGAAATGAACTTATTGAAAATTATGAATTTCCTTCTAAGCACTGCTTTCTCTGTATCCCGTGAATTTCAAAAAGTTGTATTTTCTTTATAACTTATTTCAGAATAGTTTAAAATTTACCTTAAAGGGAGATTTTCACTTACATATTATTAAGAGGTATATATCTCATTTTCCAAATATCTGATATTTTCTAAGTTTCATGTTGCTTATTTTTTACATTAGAATCTTTAATGTAATTACTTATAGGTATTTTAAATTCATGAAGACATAGCTATGTGATATTCACTTCTTGCACTTTGCTGCATCAGATCTGAAGTCCGATGAAGAACATGGCTATATTCTTCTAGTGGAAAGCAATTTCATGGAACATATTATATGTGACTCTGAAAAACACTCAACTTTATTTTCTTTAATTAGTTTAGCATTAATTTAAAACATGAAATTACCTTGCCTTTTGTTCTTTTTCTTTGAATCTGCAGATGTTTCACTTCCTTCCAAATTTGAGATTCTAGTTCTGGAAAAGTTTTCAAGTTTAATTTAAATCTTTTGGATTAATTTTTAATTCATTTTTCATTTGTGATTAGCCATAGTTTTGTTGAAATATACAAAGCTGTACATACTATATGCACAAGTAGATGTCAGCCTATCTATTTATCAATGAACTCATAATGGTAGTTAACACAGAGAATGTATCTACTCCTTTCCTAACTTTCTCCATACCACTTGCACATCTCTGCTATGGGCCTCACTCAACCTCCTCCTTTCATCTCCCGGCAATTACTGACTGAGCTCTCTTCCATGCCTGTAAATTAGTTAACGCTTTCTAGAATTTCCAATAAGTTAGACCATATCATATGTATCCCTTTTGCCTTTCTAGCTCAACACAATTATTTTGAAAATCACATATATTGCAATCTGTATTAATGATTCTTTTCATTTTATTGTCAAAAACTTTTCATTTTACGCATATACCAAATTTCTGTATTAATTTACTTGTGCATTTGGGCAGTACTTTACTTCGTTATATTTATTTTTATTTTAGAATGTTTGACCTTTTACAAATAGAGCAAGTTATAAATATCTTAGAAAGTCATAGCATAGATGTGAATTTTCATTTCTCTAGAAAATTATGTAGATGTGGAACTACATATTGTACTTAAATGACATTATTCGTTCAAACTCTTTGCCCATGCATTAGCATGATATATGTCTCAAGTGATCCAAATCTTTTTAAAATTCCTTTCAAAAATAGTTTTTGAAATTTTCAGTATTTGATTCTTGACCATTTTTGTCAGATTCAAGTCTAAGGATATTTTGTTTTTTGATACTATTGTAAATGATATTTTTCAAATTTCAATTTCTGGTTGTCATTGGCAAAAGAACAGCCTTCTTTATTGCTCTTGCACTGAGGAGAACTGCTTGTTTTTTTTTGAATAAACATTGAATATTCAAAAATTCTTGTAATCATATTTTTCATGTGGAAAGCATTGAGTACTTCATTATTATGTCTCATGTTTACTGTTGCTTTATTTGTAAAGATTTTTTTTATTAGCATAGAAGTTCTTTTTGTTCTCAGTTTGCAGGATATTTTTCTAAATATCCAGAATAGAGAGGGCATGATGGTGCATATCTGTAATCCCAGATACTTGGGAGGCTGAGACAGGAGGATCACAATTTTGGGGCCAACTTTGGTGATTTTGTGAGACTCTCTCAAAATAAAAAATAACAAGGGCTTAGAATGTCTCTCTTCCCCAGGACCACAAAAACAAACAGATGAGTAAAGAACCGAACAATCAAATGAATGTACTGAAGAATAGCTCAGTAATAGAGAAACCCCAAATTCCATCCCCAGTACTGCCAAAAACAATAGATTTTACATTCTCTCAAATGTTTTTTCTGCAAAAATTACAAAATTTTGGCCATTCCACTTAATTTGATTATTGACATGGGTCATTTAAATATATCATTTTGCTAAATATTTTGTTTACTTCTTCTGTACTGCCTGTTTAAACTTTTTGGATAATTTCTAGTGTTTATGTATTTTCCATGCTTGTTAGCTATGATGCTTTGTTTTTCTGTTTTAGTGTTTGTAATATTCATTTTAACTTGTCACCAGCTTTGAGTACTTTTGTCCTTCATGCATGTTGCAAGAATGCAGGAATTTTGTGTTTGATTTCATTCCTGTCAGCTTTACCTTTGGTATATGTATAAATTATAGTCACGTTGCAATTTCCATTACACTAATCAATTCTATCTTTTCTGCATTTAGGTATTAAAATTTAGAACAGTATGTATGTATGCATGTATGTATGTATTGGTGTTAGCGATTGAATCGAAGGCCTCACCCATATTAAGCACCTGCTCTACACCTGAGTTATGATCCTGCCCCCTAGAACAGTATCAGATTTATAGAAACAATCATTGAAAAAAATTAAAAGTTAATGAAAAGTGTTCCTGCATGCTATTTACGCACACTGTCCCCTAAATGTAGCTTCTTAATAATGTATATTTGTTACAAGTCTGTATTTAATTCTGGTTTCTCAATTTTTAATTAGTAGATTTGATTAGTTTTTATCTAGAGTTATTGTGCTGCAGGCACCTACAACATTGTGTTTATCAATATATTTTTTAAAAAACAATTCCTTATTTCCTGTCACTGCAAGTTGAACAGGCTCATCTTTTGTTTTCTGCCCCAGTTGTACAATCCAGGTTTCCCCCCAATGACTCCTTTTCCTTTTGTTTGTCAATAGTGTTAAAAATCAAGAGTTAAGTGGCAGGAAAGTTCTACATTACAGTGTTACTGTTTCTATCTGCTCTTAGCTGAAAAGAAAAACAGTATGTGTGCATGCTGACTGGTATATATACAAGGCAGTATTTACAAACATTTCTCTATGTAAACATCTATATTTATACTGTGATACTAAGTTACTGATGTTTTCAACTTTAATCCATTATGCATGGATTATTCTAGCTTTCTTTTCTCGTTAATCTTTAGCTTTCCGCTCCAAGGAGAATACAACTAATTCTATTTGTCATACACCCGTTTAGTTGTCATTTAATCCTAGTGTATCTGTGGAGTGGTATCAGAATTGCTGTCCTGTAACTGGGTAGGAGACAACCTCACCGACTAGAATGCAGTGCTATACACAAGTGCCTTTTGTTTCTGTTCTACAAACTTTGCTCCTTTCCAAAGAGATTTTGTCCAGCACCTTATTCCCAATCTGTTAAATGAGGTCGCTTTATACATTTGGAATATACTTAAATTGTTTTGAAAAAGTTTGCGGTTTCTCCAGTGATCCTCTACCCTGATAGTTATTTTTTTAAAAAATTTCGTACATCTGGAGTAATATTTGTGTTTTAAGGTTATATGTTTTGCAAATGGACATGAAACATTTAATATTTTAAATATAGTTAAAATAACTATTTTCATGTCCCTATCTGCTTATTCTAATATTTATCCTAGGTCTTACATTGGTTAGATTAATAAATTTTCATATGGAGACATGTTTTGCTTCTTTGTATCAGTGGTAATTTTGATTGCTTCATCACCAATTTGAATTTTTAAATAGGCTTTCTTTCCTTTTAAAAATTTTCTTCAGCTGTGTTCCAAGATATAGTTAATTACTTCAAAACAACTTAATCCCTTCAGGGCTTCTTCTTAAGATTTGGTAGTTGAGACCATAGCAGTGTTTTGTTAAATTATTTTAGGTACAGAGGTAAAACTCTCCCCTATTGTCTACCCTATTCTCTCAGAATTACATTATTTTCTACTCTGACTGGAGGGAATGGGCATTATTTCCAGCGCATTGTGAGCAACTAGTGTTTTTTCTTGTAGTCCATCCAGGTGATTTATTCCTGACCTTTAGCAGTTTCACCATAAGGAGATGTGTTAGGATACTACTCCAGGCACACTCTCCATGAAACTCCAACCTTCTCCCTTTGAAACTTTCTTTCTGCGCGATGGTACTCTGTCCATTGAAGGCTGTTGTCTAGGTCTCTTTATACTGTAAGTGAAATGTCTTCAACACAGAATGTAGCAGATTGCCTGGAGTTTCCTTCCTTGCACTACTGCCTGAAATACTTTCAGGGCAATAACTGGGCAATTAGTGGGTTCACCTGATATGTTTGCATTCTCAGGGATCTTTTGTCTTTTGTTGCAGGATACCCTTTGTTTTGAAGACAGTTGCCTCAAATATTTTGTTCAGTCTTTGGTTTCAGGGATGAGGGTACATGTGCTCTTTCTCAATCAATGTAGTCCTGAAACAGTAGTCTTATCTGCTGCTCATTCATTAGAGAATTCTCCTTCTAAAATCCTAGACTTTTTACTTACATAAACTTATACTGGTATCAAGTAAAAGCAGTGCTTTTATGAAAGTTGGACTCTGATTTACTTTTCATTAAGTTTAAGAAGCCTCATGTAATTTCTGAATTAGATATTTCTATACTATGTTAATATTTTTCCTACTGACCCTTTCACTCTTCTTGTCTTTTTTTTAAGCAAATGATGATACCAGTGTCTTCACAAATGTTTTTATTTAGTTATTTGGTACTGATACAAACATATTTCTAAAATGTGTCTCCTTTATAGCCATAATTTGATCACGAATTTTTTTTCAGTAAAGTTTGCATTTAACTTGAACAATTCAGAAATAAACTCTCTCTGTATGTTAACCAATTTCTTCTTTTAGGGGAGTAACTTGGATTTTAATTTATTAAAATATTTAAATCAATTGATAGTTTGCATTTAATTTCATGATCAAGTGGACCTCAACAGCTCAATCTGTTAAAAAATACATTGTGTAAAATGCTCTTTAATAGTGCAAGAGTTAAGAATTTTTCAACTTCCAATTGCTTGAACTTGCTAAGATGGCTTAAAGATTTTATTTTTGGTAACTGGGTGATATTAATATCCTCACACAAATGTACTGCTTAGAAATAAAACCCAAGAGTCATGTGAGTTCTCAAGTTGACATAACTCATACTTGGTGGGTATTTTTCTTTCTTTCTTTAAAAAAAATCTATAGAACATAACCCCTTACATAAAAGCATAAAACTATTCCACCAGTAATCCTATTAATTCTTTGTGTAGATTTCCTGATTTTATTACTTGCTCTCTGTGTTTCTTTAGCTTTGCAAAGTTAAAAAACTTTGTTGAATTACTAATCATTGTCTGATTTGTGCTGCAGTATCACTCCATACTTCCTCATCATTGTAATAAGCTTCAAGCATTTGGTTAAGAGACTTTTAAAAGGAGTAAAAAAAAAAAACTTTTGTTGGTCCTTTCTTGTAAACTTAGCTTTAGTTTTTTTAAGTAATCTTTTTTGATACTATGCCAAAAACAACTTATTTCAATAATATTTGTGAGTTGAATTGAAATAATTACTCTAAATATGTATTCATAATTAGGAATACAACTAGTAAGTTGTTCTCAAAGTATTTTAATCTGTTTAAACCAAAGTAGTTGACATTTTTCCTTTCAGTTACAAGTAATAGGGAAAGTAACAGGTTAACTGAGATTCAGTTGCCCTCTGTAAAGATTGTATTAGAGAACAACAGAAAAGTTTTTGTTTTAAATAAAAATGGCAGAAAATGAGAAACTGGAAGAGAAGTTTAAATTCTAACTGGAGCTCTAAAATTATTTTTCAGACTCCACTTATTTCATTTTTAGAAGATAAACCTAAGTGCATTTTCAAATTTGCATCTTCAAACTCTTAAGTGCTTTTAGCTGGAGCTTGGAATGCAGGTAATATACTAAGATATATAAAGCGGTTTCATTTTTATTGTACTTTGCCATCTCTAATAAAAGGAGCAAGAATAAAGATGGGACTGTGCCCTGAAACAAGTTTTAAATTTTTAAAAACCAATCTTTATTTAGTTTCATTGGAGTTGTCTTCCATTCTAGTACTTCCACAGTGATCCATCTACTCTGTATCTATGCCTTGCTTCTTATCTGCTACTTTTCTCATTCCCAGCACTTAAAAATTGAGATTTTTCCAAAGTCTCATTTCTCTCATTTTCTTCTCTCCAACTATCTTCTACCTCAGGTTCTTAACCATTTCCACCTATTCACATATTTATATCAAACTGTCTGCTATGTCCTGGGTATAATGTCAAATGCTAAACAAATAGAGAACTGGGTGCCTTTTACTATTCAACATAACCTTAATATTATTTCTTCTTATTGTACATCAAAAGTATTTGTGTATTCATTTGGATCCTACAGCTTTCAGAAAACAAAAGTGTAGAAATAGAGGGAGATAGGTTGCTACTGTATATTGTACCCCAGAAAAAATATTTCTGGTCACAAAACTTGTTGAGTGCTTGCTTCAGTAGCACATATACTAAAAGTGGAATGATACAGAGATTAGCATGACCCCTGCACAAGGATGACATGCAAAATTGTGAAGCATTCCATATTTTTTTAAAAAGTGAAGGCAGTGCCCATTGTTAATCTATTACCATCATTTGAAACCCACATCGTTTTCATTGTTTTGTGTAGTTTGGTTTTATTCTGTTTCAATTTGTCTAATCTTACTCTGTTTCAGTTTGTCTAATCTTATTAATTTGATGGCATGGACAGCTATTTCAAAGATAACAAATCTATTATGGTAGCCATTTTTGATTTCCTATTAGCTTGATTTGAAGCCCTGTATTGCTTGCATTGTTTTGTTTTGACTGATTTTATTCTATTTTGTTTTGTTTAATTATATCAAATAATATGGTCTGGTGTTATAGGCAACTACTTTGAAGATAACAAGATGCATTAAGGTATCCATTGTGGTTTTACTATTATCTTGTTTTGAAGTCTTGCACTGTTTGCATTATTTTTTTATTGGTTTTATTCTGTACTATTTTGTTTGATTTTATTATGCCTAGTGGTATGTGCAGTTCTTTTGAAGATAGCAAGAGGCATTATGGTAGCCCTTATTGATTGCCTTGTATTTTTGTTTTAATGTCATGTACCATGTTCATCATTTTGTTTTTATTGACTCTATTCTGTTTTATTTTGTTTGGTTTTATTCTTTTAAAAAAATCTTGCTGAAACTGGAACACAGAGAGCAAGAGCACCTATATGATGGGCCAGTTTGTAATATGTAATACGTACAAAAAACTAATATTTTCATAATGCAACTGCTTTTTCCCCATATTTAGCTCAATATACATATAAAGTATACATATTTCATTTATAAATAATTGTTTCTTGAAGTGAATTAAAATATAGATATTGGGGTCCAAGAAAATTTCTGATAAGATTATTTGAAATCAAATAGTTCAGACTATTTTTGCATTCAAACATTTCTCTCCCAGTCTGTATGTTTGTTTCTGAGTTTCAGACTTACCACCATCATCTTCTTGCATGCTATTGGTGTATTAAAGTGGACATATCCAAATTTGAATTGCTTCACTATGATTCTGTTTTTGAATTTCTTATTATTTTTTTATTGAAGTTCTCTTTTAATCATTTAGATCCTCAGATCCTCTTTTCTTATTATGTTCATATTCAGAGTTTCTTTTCATGAGCCTTTTAAATCTGTATTCACAAAAAGTTCCAGTTCATCTTCCTTTTCACTAAAGTTCTTACTCCCTTGCCATACTAATTTAGCTTCTTGTTATATTCCATGAGGGCTATTGTAATCAACTTCTATTTGGTATGTCTATTATCTGTCATATGTGGTTTAAGATTCTATAGTAGAGTTATGAATAATGTTCTGGCTGAAATTTTTTAAGATTGTCTTCTCTCACTCTGAGTAAATCTCATTTTGTCTTTGAATTCTTTGGTAATGTTCTTGGATATAGTTTTAATTTTTTAACTATATAAGAGTGGATAAGAAACAGAGTGGATGGTAGCTTTGTGCTGATTTATTTATATCTTTCATCCTTCCAGACTCACCAGGTCAATTCCCTATTCACGATTTTGCTTATGCTATTTTCTGTGCCATTTGACTCAATGCTGCATTCCCATATTCTGCTCATCAATGCAATCAAACATACCCAGTTCTTCAAGACTTAAATAACTTATTTACCCCCACATCTCCTACTACAATTCATATTTCATTGCTCTGAATTCACTTACTACTTTATCTGTCCTTATTACTGTTTTATCATTATGTATTTGTGTCTTCTTTTACCAAATGAACATTAGCAAGAAAAACTATACATTTTAAATTCCAATAAATGCTATTAAATGAAAGAAAAGTTATGAAATATTAATATTGAAAGTATTATCGTGGGATAATTCTTAACATTGTACAATTATTCTCCCCTTGTCAGTGAAAGTATTTGTAAACAGGGCAATGCATGCTGCAAATTAACTCTACATCCTAGTCCCTTAATATATGAAGGGATTATGTTTAGCTGATACTACATATTCAACTTGGGGCATCACAGGAACTGTACCCTACTTGCTCTTTAGGGCACTGTTTCATCATGCATAATATTACATTTGCAAAGAAGTAGAAAAGTATACACTTTCTCATTCCTGCAATTCAGGCTTCTGCTCAGAGTGACAAGCGTGTTTTCTGCTCATAATGTTTACCCAGTTTATTCAGCAGGTTAATTAAAACTTATTTTTCAATAGGAAATTTTTCTTATATTTCCAGATATGAAATGTCTTATACTTTAAACCTATTATGTATTTTGAAATCTATAAATTTTATTCATAGAAATAGTTAATATGCAATAACATTCAGACAGTTCAATACTCTCTTCTAGCTAATGCATCAAGAGAACAACAAAAACAAAATTAAAATTGAGTGTTTTGTTACTTTTCCTAATATGAACTTTATATATTTATTCTGTCATTTTTTTATTTTTCCTTTTTATTTATAATAAATATAACTTTTATTTATATTCAGATATAAAGCTAAATTATAATTGTTTAGCTTAATAATGAAGTAATACTTATAAGAAGTTTGAGTTTATTAGTTAATAAATATTTCTTAACATTTCAGAACATTCCTCTGTAGTAGGTAAATTATTTGTACTGTGTTGTCATTTTATGTAGAAGAAAATTAAAGCTGGGATGGAATTATGTCTTTCCAAAATTAAACAGTTATTGCAACGTAAAAAAAGAATTTGATCTTGATTGTTTATGACTCTAGTCTGTAAGTCCTACTGAATTTTCAAGTAAGCTTCTAAAGTTACTAATTATAACTTAATTTGGTTCTTCCAGTTCAGAATTTTATGTGACATATTTAATTTTAAATACTGCAAGATGGGTAGTTTTAGCATTATATATATATATATATATATATATATATATATATATAAAAGAAAGGTCATCTTGGGCTTTTCATGTAGGAATTCATTCATTTGATAAGTCTCAAAAGAATGAAAAGGTTTTAATTCATTGACTTTCAAAGATAAATGGGAGTGTATTCATGTGGGAAGTCTTTACATTAAGGGCTTCTGTCTTTGAAGCTAGAAAGGCCAGACAACCATCAAGCAAATCTGTCATTAAAAATAGCACATTATTGTGAATATGGAAGACATCAGTTGTTAGTTCTAGGCTGTATACAGTCACTGCATATAGCCTTAGAGTTTTAACTTCTCTCCAAGAAAGAGAGCTATGAGCTTCTTAAATAAAAATGGAAAAAGGTAAGAACTGCAGGTAAACAGAGGAGAGAAAAAAAATGTAAACTGAGAGAGAATTAAATAATTTAGTATTTTATTAGCAGAATATTGTTATTGGTTAGAATGCTACTGTGAGCTTCTTAAGGAAAGAAGGCTTTAATGATCACTTGCAAACAGAGAAGCTGATTCTAAATTGAAAGAATGGCGGCCCATCCAGTGGGTAGCTGCAAATGAAAATCTGTATCTCAGTTATGTGTTACTGAGTTCATTTACTATTAAATGGGGTATTATTTTTATAGTCTCAGTTTAGTCAAACTGCCTTCTATTTTTAACCTGGTTTTCTATTTTGATTTGATAAGAATCTGTATTGCCTTTTTAATGTTTTAGTATGCTTGCAATAAAAAAGAAATTAACAGTTGACTCTTACACAACATATATTGATGACAAAGGTATTCCAAAAAATATTACTTGTTTTGCACTTAAAATGAGGCTATATAAGGCAAGTATATTACATAGTTTGTCCTTATTTTTTCATCTTTAGACTCGTTTTAAGACATGTCTTGAATAAACATGAAGAATCTTTATACGTTTGTGTTATCAGATTTCATATAATCGCTATATGTGTGAAGCTATTATAATTTAGTATTTTATACTTCAATTTGTTTTATACTTTGAGCAAAATCATACCATCATGGTTTTTTAATTAGCACATAAAGTTGTCAGAATCAGACTGGGGAGATCTTATGCCTTACTATTGACATTTCTTTAATAATTAAGAAAAATCAGATTTTCTAAATATAACAGTTATAAATGCATCAACTAGCATTTGCTATATAAAACTTTTCTTTTTAAAAGAAGCCATTACAATTGTATTGATATTTTATAAAAAATGCCTCCCAGGTAAAGGCTTTAAAACATATGGAAAGGGTTTGTTAGCTAGGGATTATAAGGACAAATTAGCTAGAGTGGCACTGGGGGGCATTTCTTTGTAAATTCCTCAAGGGAAGATTCAGTATTTTAATTCAGTTTCCAACATTACAGGGATCTTTAAATTGAAATTTGTAGGACCATAAAATATGATTTTATGTTGAACTTCATGGAACAAAACAATATATACAAGATTTGGTAAGTTTTGAAATATTCATTGGTAAGGGAATAGGATGAGGGGAATGTTCAAAGGCTTCATAAGATTATCAAAAGGTACCATTGCTCGAAAATTTGACAATCATTGAAATCATAGTTTTTTCTTTTGTTGTTAAATGTAAGGTAAAGCAGAATAAATAATCTCAAAGTAAAATTGAGAGTTGAGACTCAGAGACATAATGTTATGGTCCATTATAACTTGCAAAGAAAATTCAGTGCTTTTTTTAATAAACAAGTAGTAGTGAACTTGAGGTTGGCTAATGTTTAGAAAAATGAAGGGCAGAGCAGTCTCTGAGAAGAACCAGTACAAATATGAGATATATTTTGTACATAGTGAATTTTTTATTATCCCTACTTTTTAAGTGTATGTAATACTGTAATACATTTGACAGGCAATATGGAGTCATATTCTTTTATTCCATAAAGAAATTAGTTGATATTATTATTAAAATGTTGTTAATCTATGATGCTAGTTCTCTATCTTTCAAAGTAATTGTAACATGTATCATCATAGAAAAAAAAGACTGCAAATAGAAAGAAGAACTCTGTTTATTTTTTTACATTCACCTAGCATGCAGTGTTTATTAGGAGAAAATACCTCACCTGGGGGAGAAAACTTGGTAACAGTATCTGCTGCACGTGACACAGGATTGCTATGAAGACTAAAACCAATTATGACACCTTTTAAATTTGTGATGTGATATATATTACTTTCTATATCATAGTCAAATATGTATTTCATACCTTACTGCTAAAATTTGCTTTTGAAATATCTTTTAAATTTAAGAAGCCTTAGAACTGTAATCCCAAGAGAAATTCTGAACAAAATATTTCTGTTACTGTAAGGAATAAAATCTATAATTTTTTTCAGAATATTCTCAAGTGTTTCATGTATACAACACTAAAAAGACTTGCATTTTGTTCCCAGCAGTGACTATGGATGCAAATTTATCCTATATCATAAAATAATATCCATTTATTTTACAGTCAGAAGTATTATGGTTATGTACATATTCATAAAATAGTATTCTATGTTATTGTAAAATGATATGATTAATTGGGAGGCTTTCACACGATGAGTTGGATGACATATGAAAGCTGTACCTCATTTTTTTGTATGTACCAGTTTATATCTTATATTTTATTTCTGCATTTTCAGAAGAGTTGCTAGGTTTGTTTATGATTATTAAATATATCAATTTCCACTCCTCTATTTTTATGAAGAGCTAGCATGGTTTCATATGCTGTTACAAGTTAGCATGTATATGAAAGGTTTCCCTTTCTTTGAAGATGTCTGAGATGACTGAATGTGTGGAAAACAACGCATTGCAGTGGTGTGCTGGCCCTTTAAAGCTCTGTTTCCGTTGTCATGGAAATAAGATTTTCAAGTAGGTTTGTCTGCTATGCCTTGCTTTTTATAGACTCTTTTCAAGTTGGTTTTGGACAACCATTCTTAGTCTTCAAATAAAACGCTAATCTTTACCATCTACTTCAATGTTTCTTCCTATAGTATTTTTTAAAAACCAGAGGTTAGAGAAGTGTTTGAATGTCAAGGAGTGTGCATTATCCAGTTTGTAGAAGTGCTTTCTTCTTGGATCTAAAAACAAGTGTTTTTTTTTTAAAATAAATGACAAGAAAATCAGTATCCCATTTTAATTTCAAATCTTTAAAATTTATATTACTTTCAAGGCATTATTACTGTGTCCTCACAAATTACACATGAAAACCATTTCAAACCTGAACATGGGGCTAACTCAAATTCCTAAAGTTGGCCTACATATTCCTTCATGAGTCGGCATCTACTTATTTCTAGAACTTATTTCTACAGAAAGACTAGATGGGTTAGATTTTATTACCAGTTAGCCGTGTGACTGCAAATTATTTCCGCTGTCCCTGTGTGAATTTCTTTGTAGCATGGGAATAACAGAGGTGCTGAGACAAGTAATGTGTTACTAAATGTAAAACATTTATAAGAGTAATTTGAGCCACATAGGTGATCAATTATTATTGTTTTGGTATTATTATGTTTACTCCTCTCTGCCTTTTTCCTGTTCATTGTTCCAGTTGAACTTCTGACTGCCTTATGATTTTGGTCTTTGTATGTATCATTGAGGTATCACTGGCACCCTGTTTGCTATGCTTGATCTTCACTTTCTTGCCACTTTTAAACTGGAAATTTTGCAATTATTTTACTAATATTTAACTCTGTCTCCCCTCATTTAAAATTATTCAATATGTATTTATTTACTAAATAGTGGAGAAAAGTCATTAAACACTCATAGCCGTTTTCTTACTTCCTAGCCAATTAAGGGACATTTGAGTGATAGAAATTGCTGTAGCATGGATTTGGTGATCCCAAGAGGCCCATGTGTGAAAGGCTCCTGGTGCTAAGGCAGTGAAACCTTTTTGGGATGAACCCCAGTGGGAAGACATAGGTCATGGAGGTGGCTGTGCCTTCAAAGGGGATTAGGGAACACCGGTCTGTTCTTTTTTCCTGACCACAATGAAATGAGTTTGTAGACTGAAGATTCTGACATTGTGAGCCAAAATAAACCGTTCCTCTCTATAAACTGATTATCAAAGTATTTGTTACAGCAAGAGAAAGCTAACGAGTGAATGATACCTAGGTTTCCAAATGATGGCTTTTTCTGTGGTTTAAAAAATTTATCATAGATGAAATTTATTGCTAATTATGAGAAATTCTTTCTATTGAGTACTGAGTTGTAGGTATAACTTTCTTCCAATATCTAATATTAAAGCAAAAAAAATTATGTTTCTTCCTGATATGTTGAGGACTTTGTTATTTGTGCTATGTAAATTGGCTCAAAAAATCTTATTATTGAAAAATTTCATTAACGTGGCTCTAATTTAAACATCATTTACATTGTTTTCTCTTTTTAGGAATTATAACTTTAACTCCTAAATTCTTAATTGTAGCTATATCTTAACCTTAAAAATATCATGGTAGAGTAATAGTAGTTAGCATCCTTTATTAATTTTTCTGATAAATCACTTTGTGTATCCTATAATGGCAACAGACATGATTAAAATTTTGGAATTATAAGAAGCTAATTGTCATCAACAATGATTATTAGCTTCAAAGTATTGTGCTTTACTAAAAAGCTGAAATATAGGATAGTCTCTTTTTGCCTACTCTTTTGGGGTATGTGTGTGTGTGTCTGTGTGTTCAAGTTATTTCCCCATTATAAAAAAGAAATCATGGTATTTGTCTTATTTCTGAATTGAAATAATTCTTCATATATTGAGGATACAAATTCATTTTTAAACATGCCTGCATTTTTAATCATCTCTTTCTATGAAGGAGTGATTTATTTTGATGTAGTCTAAAGTATTTTCCTGTTTTTCAATTGTGTTTTGTTTTGATTAACTTTTTATGCAAAAAGATACTTTAAAATTAACATAATAAAATAACTTAAAATTTTATTGCACTTGAAATACTAGTATATTTAGGTATAGCTCACTTTCTTGAGTCTACAAAAGAATGCATCCATATTTTCTTCCAGCACTTGAATCTAATTACTTTTTTCTTATTCAGTATGAAATTATTATAGTATATTATGTGAAATTCTTTTTCAAAATGACTACACCAATACCATCTACTTAGAGGTTTAGAATTTTAAAGAGATTATTTGCACTTATCTTGAATAATCTTAATACTAGTAAAATGAAGATAAAATTGAGATCAAATATTAAGATCAATACTAAGGTAATAGAAATTGGCTCCTTGTACCGATCTTTGTCTTGATAATGCTGATTACAGACCTGTTGTCACTTGTGGATGCACAGCCTTGCTCGTAGAGACCTTTATTCACATAAATTTTTCCTAATGCCCAAGAAAGAATAAGAGATTGTGAATAAGGATATAGCAACAAAATTTAATTATATTCCATTATAATTGGTATTGTTGCATTGGAATAAATTGCTGATTTCATTGCAAAAATTAGTGCAGAAGACAGAAGAAGAAATTTGCAACTTTATTTAGGGGATTAATATGTTACATGTGATTTTAACACTGATAACACTTCGGAAATTTTTCCAAAGGAAATGGAAATAATAAGTTTTCCTTTCCAAAGATAAAGAGTGAGGGGCAAATTTTCTTTTCAGTTGATTTGTCTATGGGGGGAGAAGAATGAGAAAGCTAGTTCTGGAAATGTTGGGGTGGGGTACTTATGGATCTTTCTGGTGGAGGTCTGTAGCTCAGGGCATTACTTCCCCAAATGCTAAGGGAAACAAGTTTAATAACTCATGGAAGTCACGGCCTTAGGCTACAAATTAATGTGTATGTGCAATTCATGAAAAACTTCAAGTCCAAACAACCTTACTGTCTGAAGCTGATATGATAGTATGATATATATTTCTATATTTCCTGGAATAAATGGAATATTCTCAAATTAATTAATAACATTCTTTTGAACAGGTTGAGAATTGTTTTATTTTTCTTTCACTGTCTTGGAAAACAAGTGAATTGATAGTGTATATTAACATTAGTAGACTCTGTGTGTGTGTGTGTGTGTGTGCTTTAACCAACACATACTGTAAAGCTATACTTTACCAGGAGCTCTCCAGGTGCTTTTTAGAATAAAAGAATGCAAAAGTCTGTTGTTTGCACTCAGAGTAAAGATGATCGTTTATTTAAAAGTAAATTTTACACAAAAGTTGTACCATCAGTGTGATTTTAGTCATAAGTAGAATAATTGCTCCTTTACTCTTACATAATTTTGTAACTCGTAAAGTGTTTAAATTGAAAATACACAGCAGTGATGTCTGAGTTTGTAATGGCAGCCACAGGGACAGCCACGAACACTTAACAAATGCTAAGTAAAATAATCAAATGGTAGCTGGGCACAGTAGTCCTCGCGACTCAGGTGGCTGAAGCAAGAGGGTTTCTTTTATGCTGTGGAAGGCGAGCAGCCTGAGCAACATGTGAAAACTGTCTCAAATTAAACCAACAACTGCATGTGCTAGAGAAGAGGAGTCATTATTCCTACTTCTTCAATCAGGCTCATCGTGTTTCTGTCCCTATTTCATTGACAGCAATTCCCTTTCAGGTTTAGGGTGAAAACCTTGGTGCTATTTTTAACTGTATTCCTCACATCGTTTTAGAAAATCCTGTTAGCACAGCAGCCAGGGCTTTAACCTGGTGTGTGCTCCCAAATTCATTTGCTACCACTTTTGTTCCCAAGTGACTGTACTAAGGTTGTGGGATCTTTGAGAGGTGGCCCTATGAGAGATACTTATGGCACCAAGGGGATTATTTAGGAAGGGACTAATGCTGGGCTCTTGGAGTGGTTCTCCCCAAGACAAACTGTTATTCAAAGTATGACTGGATCTGGTCTGCTTTCTTGCTTCTTGTCTCACTGTGTGATCTTTCTTTCTGGTACTTCCACTGTGGTGTAATGAAGCCAGAAAATATTTGTTAGAACCATCAGATGCTGGTGATGTGCTCTTAGTCCTCCAGAACTATGAGCCACATAAATTGCTTTTCTTTATAAAGCACCCAACTTCAGGCATATTGGTTATAGCAACAGAAAGCAGATTACTGTATGACCTTCAAAATTTTTCTCCAAAATGCTTTACTCCTTTTCTTTTTCTTTTCCTTTCCTTTTCATCTGCCCCTTTTCTTTTGGCCTTTCCTTCCTTTCCTTTTTTTCTTTCTCTCCTTTTCTTTCTTTCTTTCTTTCTTTCTTTCTTTCTTTCTTTCTTTCTTTCTTTCT
>PVJX010008662.1:0-64388 GCA_004027295.1 Dolichotis patagonum
GGACCTGTGGTCATTTCTCCTTCCTCTGTGGGCTCAAGAAACCTTGATTAAAATAAATAAATAAATGAAAAGGTGGCCAGAAGTCTAAGAGTAACTGCATTCTTGCCACCTCAGTAGGTTTACAAAAGCGTCACATCGTGGGGAGTGATATCTTTAGCTCTCTTGGCACTTATTATAACACCATGATGATTTCAAAAGTGTCAAAACCACTGGTTCCAAGTATCTATGGAGCAACCTAATTACATGAAGAGAAAAAAGAAAGATATATTCAATTTTAGGAGAAACAGAAGGAGGCAAAATATCACCCCATCTCACAAAAGACTTGCAAGTAGTAACTGTGCAATAAGCAACTAGAGACTAAAGAGACAGATAAATTTATTGGCTGTGGAAGAATCTCGCTAGTGCTAACTTCATTCCTAAGTGGAAAATGTTATTGTGACAATTTATTTCCCTTTACAGTGCAGAGCTCCACAAGTATTTGGCATTTGCCTCTAGAACGTGGCTTAGATTATATTGTTGTTCCTAAAGCTTCTTAACGAATGCTAATTCCACCTTCAAATGGAAAGCATTCTTCTCTATGTGCCGCTGAAGGACAAAACTCGTGATCTATCTTTCTCAACCTAGGCTGAAATTCAGTTTCTTATTCCTGCCCCTCCTCCTCAACCTTGACACACAGTGTATCCAATGGTAGCAACCCAGAAGCCTGGAAATATTAATTCTCTAATATCTCTGTGATAATCTTTCTATTACACCTGGAAAGAAATTAAACCAGTCCACAACAATATGGAGCCCAAGATAACACAAGATAACAGGTTTATTACAGCATTCACATATACCCTTGACAAAGGACAGCTTCCTTAAGTGTACTTGCTTATACAAGGAAACTGACAGGGAGTGGAGAGCAATATTATTGTGTATTTTATCATGTTTTTACTTAACCTGAGATTTGAGGCTCCTTGAGAAATATTAGCTTTTCATCTCTTGTTTTGCTTCTGTGTCCTAGATTCTAGGAAAACAGTGACTCAACTGGAAAACTAAAGGGAGGTCAATATCCTGAGTCTGAAATATGTGCAGATATATAGTAGTTGGAAGTGGATGCATCATTTTCTGCTCATACCAGCACACAGACACAGCATCTAGATAATACCATTTGTTTAACTCTCACGAAACTCGTGGCTATTCATTTACATCTGCCACTGGGAATCTAGTTCACACTGAATCATTTCTCAACAGCTCTGTGATCACAGTTCTTGGCTGGTCTTGGCCATTGATCTAGATTACGGATATAGCATATCCATTGTGTGGAGGTGTGTTTTATCTTTTGTTCTTCTTCTTATGTCATCTACCCATTCTTCCAAATAAGTTGTCTCTATGCCAAAAATTAGACTAATGCTTATTTCTAATTTCTTGCTATACCTAATGTGACAGATCCTTCTCATGTCGTTTCAGTGGATGTCCTGAGTGGTGAGTCAGATTCCTTGCTGTCCTTGATTCAGTCTGTCTCAGCAAAAGCCTCATGTTCTTCAATTCTCTCTTGATCTCTTGTACTGAGACACAGAATTCAAGGGAGCACAGGTCCAGTTACGCTTCAAGCTGCCCAACCTTGGTGCAAATACAAAATTCTAATCATGTCATTAGGGAGAAAAAGACACATTATGAGACAGATTTTCCATGGAAGCTCGTTGGATACATGAATACCAGTTTCCACTTATCAGCTGTTTGATTAAAGGGAGTGTGCTCTGGAGGCCGATCCACAGTTGGATAAATCAGACCTGAAGTTTTAACCAGATGAGATTTTGCCTGTATCTCTATTGACTACAGTATACATCTCAATGACTTTCTCATCACTGAGAGACACAATACCCAACACCCGTGACTCTGCATAGCAAAGGTTACTTTGGCGTACGGTGTATAGAGTTTTCAGTTCACAGTCAGCTGGTGCTAAGGCAGGGTGGTGTACCAGAACAGGCTGGTCATGGCACAGCAGACAGGATGGAGAATGAGAGGTCAAGGGAGGAGAGAGATGTGTGCACCATTCCTGGCCACACCTCCCCTGACCAGAATCCACCTGCTCACCTCACACTTAGCCATGAATTCATTAGCAGGCGACTCCACTGATGGGTATCATGTAGCCCTGATCCTCTTCCCAAAGCTCCACCTACAAGCACGTGACACTTCAGGCGGCATCTAGATACTAGCTGGAACCCGATACATCAAGCACATTTTCAAACTCCCATGCAGAAGCTTGTTTTCCAGAAAGAGTGTGTTAATTATCCAGTTGACATTAATGCATGCTTTAAAGTATGAAAGCAGTATTTGTGGAGCACCTGAGGTGCGCATGTTCGGTGCTAGGCACAGTGGTGGAGGCTGTAAAGACACGGTCCACTGCATGCACAAGATGTTAACTAGCAGTGATGACAAACTATGATGGGGGAGAGGAAAGCAGGGAAAATGAAAAAAATATGTCTATACACAAGATAGTTAAGAGAGTTATACCGCTAGTTTCTCTTAGTTAAGTGAAAAGAAAGGTTTATGCTAATAGTGTCTGGACAAGATATCATGCCTGTATCTTGCAGGCTGAATAACTACTCTGAAGACAACAACATGCAATGTATTAATTATTGTAACTCCTGCCTTGAAACTCTATTTTATTGTTATTTTTATGTTTTTTCTCTTTCAAATAAAAAAAAATAGAGATAAAAATACATGAGAAAAAAAACACATGAAATTTCCAACAAGGGGAAGATATCATATAAGTTGTGGCATGGAGCTGAGCCTTAAAACTCAAGCAGATTTAGGCAGTGCAGACAGGAGAGGACGTGGGGAGAAATACTTCAGTCAGGTGTATCCTGAACAAAGGTATACTTTGGTCAAAACGCCAAAGTTTACAGTCTATCTCCCAGTCTGATTAAACTTCCTGTTCCAGCACCTGGGGTGCTTCAAATACCACAGCTTTGGTCTGCTACACATGGACACGGGCTGCCATGAGCTTCTAAGAGCCCAAGGCCGTGACTCTCCCTCAGCCTTCTGGACAGCCTGCTTCTTCTCATCTCCCTTTCCCCGTGGGATTTCAGATCTGGTTCTGCAATGATACTTTTAGAAACATAGCTGTCAGGAGTGGCTGGGCCTCAACAGAAATGACTGGTAACCAAGGGGCACAGGAATGATAAAGAAAAAATGAGGAGTGCATTCAACGTTAGCTCAGTTTAGACGCCCAAGTGAATGGATTTCCAAGCAGAATGTGCAGGGGAAAGCAAAACCCATTCCCCAGTGGTATCCAGGTATCTGTGTATTCTTACCCTGTGCTCCTGTGAAGCAAACAAGAAGCTGGATCTGACAACCAAACAAGGTAAGTTCCTGGAAGGAGACAGTGCTTTCCCCTTGCAGACAGACCACACTATGCATTGCCTCTCTCATCAGCAACAGTCTGGCTTTAATGTTTTTAAAAGGAGCCTGCTGAACATCTGCTGGGCAATTAATGGACTACAGCAGTGTTCTGTAGTGGTCCCTGGGAAGACATCAGCAATCCTGCTTATTAGACATGAAATGTGACAAACTATGGCTTTTTTTCCCCTCTTCCTGCAAGGGAATGAGAAGGAAAGAGAATTGGGCTGAAAGTTCTGCATCAAATAATCTTTACTCTTTCTCCCTTCTTCAATCTTCTTCTCATTTCTCCAGTGAGCCACTAACATATGCATCTATTTATTGTCCATTTAATAAAAGAAACTGTGACAAGTAATTCAATCTTTCCAGCCTTGACCCAAAGTGTCAAACTTTCCAGGTATAAAAATCGCTTGTATCATCTTCGGTCTCATAGAGTCTAATATGCTCTTCAAATAATTTTTGCTTTGCTTTTCTAAATCATGTAGCTGGAGTCAACACAGAGTCAATCCAACAACAAGCTGATCTCCAGGATACTTCCACTGTCATTGTTGAAAAGCGCCGATCTTTGCACCATCTTTTTGTGTACAGAAGTCCAGCCCAGACAGACACAGTGCCTGTAGATTCTAATACTGTGCAACACATAGCTGAGACCTATATACGCAAAATCTCCATGACTCTTTCATTTTGTAATTTTGGACATGCTTTTCCTTTACTCCTTAAAATGGAGTTAATTTTCCACATAAAAGTTCACATCAGTACCAGTTGCAAGCCGGCAAATATACTATCTCAATAAATCCAGCTAATTAGGTTTGGAGTTTGACTGCTGAAAAACTCTACTATCAGATCTAGCTAGGAAAAAGAAAAGAAAAGAAGAGAAAGAAAAGAAAAGAAAAGAAAAGAAAAACTTCAAATAGTCAAATGGTTGGAAGTCAAAGAAATTTCTCACTTTTTCCAACTGATCCAACGTAAGTAAGACTGCATTTTTTTCTTTCTGTCATTTTGGGAACCTTGTATCATGTTTTCCCAGGCTGCAGAGGGTTCTCCTTCAAATTTCAGTGTGCTTATCTGGGTGCCCAGACACACAGAGCCCTTCTGCTAGCACTTTGCCCCAGGAGGCTGAATTCTGCTCTCAGACTCCCAGCTGTGAACAAACTGTGAACATGAATTGGGGAAATTTTTCAAGTCTTCCCATTCTGCATCGTTTCTTGGCCTCTAGAGCTTACATCAGTGGATGAATCCCCCACACTTACCAGGGATAAACTTTCAACATGGAACTAGAGATGCACAGCAGCTTTGAGATGTTCTCAGTAAGTTAGTTTCATGGCCAAGCTACTGCCCAAACCATCTTGCATAACTATCTGCATTTCTAGTTGGTATGTGCAACTTGTTCCCAACCCTAAACCAGTTCTCCACACAAGAGGACTTCTTAACATATAAACTGAAATAAGATTTCAAATTCACCCAAATAATCCAAGTCACACTTGAAGTATAATACAACAATTAGTTATATGTTTAAAAAAAGGTACAGATAACAACCAATGAGAGAGAAAGACAGACAGAGACAGACAGACAGACAGACAGAGAGGTGGAAGAAGAGAGATGAGATGTGAATGGTCTCCAGAATTGAAGAAATGGAGAAATGGGACTGGTTTACTGTCCACTTTGATCTAGAACACTCGTCCAATGGAAGCTTTTTGTGACAGTTAAAAGAGTATTTTCTCCTAAATCGAGCTGCTATGCAGTATATGCTTTCTGGAGGTAATATTGATTCAGAAGCTGAGAATGTTGTAAAGCGAAGCTCACATCACAAAGGATGGACTAGTTGGCCATACCCCTTCCAACATAAAGGTCAGTACAAATTGTAAGACTCAGTGGTTTTCAGCCAAGAAATCCAAAGAGAAGTAGCTCTACTTAACCCGCAAGAGGGGTATGAGGTCCAGCCTGCCCCATAACAGGCTCATTCACTGAATTAATCAAACCTCACCCATCTCTCAGTGGTCCTAATGTCTCCGCAGAACCCTCTAAAGTATCACAAATGATTCGCCCTGACTTCCACGTTCCACTCCACGGCCCATATTAACAATGACTTTTAAATTTTTATTGGCTTAAGGCAATGAAATTTTTAAAATCAAAATTCTATGCAATTCTAATTTTATAAAAGATGAAGTCCAATAGGAAGAATAGCTTTCCCCTACATTCAGTGGCCCATCCAAGAATCTCCAAGAAATGAGAGGATGCCTTTGGAAACTGCTGTTCTTTGTTCCTCACGCAACTGGCATTCTCAGTGCCCCTGGCAATTTCCCTCCTTGCTGTTTGGTGCTTGGAATGATTTCTTGAGTTAAGCCTGCTCCAGCCTTTGAGATCCTGCTCAGAAGATGCTTCCTCTATAAAATACTTTGTATCATTCTGATTAGACACAATTCATCTCTGCTCTGAATTTCCTAGACAACTTTGGTTGTTAATAATCAAAAAGAATAAAAGTAAAAGCGACAGCTGACTCTGTGCCATCACTACTCTAAGTGCATTGTCTGGATTATCCTAATCTCTCACAGGTGCCTTCACTGTCTCTGAGGCACATAAAGTTTAATTCTATTTTCCAGGTCTACAGAGTGAGTATCAGAACAGGACTGAAATCCATGACCTGGCTGTAATACATTAAAATAAAGCAGAGTCCAGATGCTTAAACATGCCCTGGGGCCTCTCTACATCAGGATTTGCTACACTTTAGATCACCCACTGCCCTGCACTCTGAAGTGCTTGGAGGCTGCTGGAAGGTAACAGGACTGGGGAACTTGAGGGCTTTCACTCTGGAGGCGGGGACTGTTTGGGGCTGGCAGCGGGACTTAGAAAGGACTGTCCCTCTCTCTCTGGCTCTCCCTTTCTCTCTCTGCTTCCTGACTGCCAGGACACCAGCAGTCTCTCTCCACTAGACTCCTCCCTCACGCTGCTTCTGTCCTATAGCCAGCAGGCTACGGGCTGCACCCATGAGCCAAAATAAACCTTTTCATCATTACAGTGTGGGTGTCAGGCATCCTGTGCCAGTGATGACAAAGTGACTATGGAAGCATTTATGTACTTTAGTTCTTTTTGCAGCCCAGGCTGGTCTTGAACTCATGTAGTCCTGCCGCAGCCTCCCAGGTGCTGGGATTACAGGCATGGCCACTACAGCTGGTTTGTACTTTTCAGTTCTTAAGACACCTTCCATTACTCATTTTCTTGGCCCTATGATCCCAATACCATTGATACCTTCAAACTTTCCCACACTGTAACCAGATTATAAATTTGTTAACAGAGTAATGCTTTCTACTAGCATTTGCACTTCGTGAAACACCAGTATCTTCACAAAAAAGTGCCCAATAAATATTGCTCATTTAATTCATTACTAATATACACAATAATATAATTTATAATTGCTTGGGACTGCTGGTTTTTTCACTGTAGCATTTCTATGACCTTAAAAGAGTATTTGCCGTTCTGTTTAATAAGCAAAGAGGCATAAGCAAATCAAGGTTACCTCCTTGCTATGTATGGCTCCTCTTCATTCTAAAATCCCTGCTATTTTCTTGCACCAAATTTGAAAAAGTTTGTGTAAGATCACATGAAAACAGAACTTTGCAGAAAAACTAAAATGAAGGTTATTTGTAAGTTTAAGGTCATTTTCAAGAAACCCATTAGCATGAAGCCAGCTATCCTGTGAGGACATGTGTCTGGTGACTCTGACAGTTTTTCCTCCAGGAACTAAGCAGTAAACATCACTGTATTCTGTGCCTAACTGTGTCCTCCTTAGCACAGAAACGTGTAGCTAGGAAACGTCCAGCACTGGTGCCCAATTTATGATTAGCAAAGGAAACACCCAGACCCGATTCGAGGACAGAAATACAAAGGGGACATTAGTGGGGCCTGGGATGAGGGAACTGACCTGCAGTTAAGTGGGCCGCATGGACCAGAACTTGCACCCCAGGCTTCAGCTCAAAGCGCACCGCGTTTTGGTTGAGCTTGTGAATCAGCACCTCTGATATCTGAAAGAAGAAGTCCTATGGTTAGGGCCCTCAAAATATTCACAGTGACTACGAACAAACAGGCTGAGAAATACTTAACCAATTAGCGAGGCATGGCCTTCTAGTATCTGTGCTATGTCCACGGGCTACACAACTAGCAGACACATAATTCACAGGTTTAACTACATAATTCATATATGCTGCATACTGTGTAGCTTAATATGTTTATATTGTCTGATGTTTTTATCCAATAGGATAGTAACATTTTATTAATGATAGATAATATAATTATGTAATATATAATTATAGTTTTATCTGTGAATTATTAAATGTATTTTATATGACTCGATTTCTTTATTCCAGAGGACACGTATATTTTTAAGAGCAGCCTGACTTACACCTTAATCACTGCACAATAAGACAAACTATTAGTCAACATGATATAAGATAATTTCTGATTAGAAAAATATCCTGTTTAACCTTAGAAAAGTCACCTTAGTTTTTTAAGAAAGCATTTGTTTTGTATTAATAGACTCAAAATAAAAATTGTTTTTAAAAGGTTTGGTGTGGGAGCTTAGTGAGAAGGCCTAGGGTTCAATCTCCAGTGCCACCAAAAAAAGCAGAAGAAAAAAAGACACACGATTCACCATTCACACACTGCGGTGAGAGTTTTATTTATTTCTTTCCCTTCGCTGTCCTGCCCCAAACAGTACCCTACGGGTTTCACAGACTAGGTACTGTATGCCTAGTACCCAATGGCAAATCTTGTTCTGCTGAAATTCTGAAGGGTCCCGTGGAAGCAAAGGCACTGCCCCTTCGGTAAGGACCTCCCTCACCCTGGCCCAGGCGTGCCCAGAGTAACTGGGCTCCAGGACTGTGCGGGCTCCGTTGCGGGCTCACAGAACTCTGCATAGCGGAATATTTACCCAGGCATGCAGCACAGAACCTGATTTGAAAGAATCAATACAAGATCTTAAGACACTCTAAAAATTTGCTCACTGTTTAGAGGAGGAATTTGCTGTTTGCTTACATTTTTTTTCTCCAGAAAACCGAGGAAGGCTGATTGCATTCTTATTTTTCTAAAAACCTGGTACCCTTGTCTTACTATTTTATTGTAATCAATTTTGTATTTCTTTCTTTTTCCTGTTGAGTTTGTTGACCCATTTTTTCTCCTGAATTACAAGGTGACACCTCTGACGCCTCACAACTCACCAGGCCCGGGTGGCTTAGTGTCCCTTCCCAGGGACCACAGTCACTGCCTGACCCTTCCGTCCACTCACTGCCAGCCCTGCCCACTGGACGCTGTCACTTGGCAAATAGTGCAAGGAAACAGGACTACACTGAAACTTCCAGAATGATCTAGGCTTACAGAAGGAATGGATTTTTAACAACAAGTACTGCAAATGGGGTAATGAATTTCCTCTCTACTTTTTTTTTTTCCAGTACTGAGATTGGAACCCACAGTCTGTGTACTGGGATATGTCTCCAATTCTTCTCTTCCCTCCCCTTCCCTTCTGTTTTTCCTTCCTTCCTTCCTTCCTTCCTTCCTTCGAGATGGGGTTTTTCTGAGTCACTAAGTTGCCCAGGGTGGGCTCAAACTTTTGATTTTTGGCTTCTGTTTCCTTTATTGTGGAGATTATAGTACTATAACACCATGTCCAGGTCCACTGTCCTCTTTAATAAATTCATTTCTTACTTTATTCTTATTATTCAGTTGGTAGCATTTTCAAGACATCTGATAATAGATTTTTATTAAAGGCCTTTCACAAAGATTTTTGTCTGTAAACTGCACACATACACATTTAATGTGTTAAGATTCATATAAATGTATACACACGTATACTTTACAAATACATACATGCATATAAATATTTCTCCAAAAATATTTAATTCAACTATAAAAGACTTGTCAGAAGCAATTAAGAAATAGAATTGTTTTACAGAAACTATCCTACTGACAAAAAGGAATTATGTGTTTCGAAGAGACTAATTTTTCACTTTCACCCAGGTAAAATAATATTTATTTCTTATTCCTGCAAATGGCTTTTTCTCAAGTGAGAGATACAAATAATCAAAAGAGAACACAGGACTCATCAGAACAGCATCTTTCCAATTTATGGTCTCTGGGAGAGTCCTTTTTGAAAATAATTAACTTCCTAGATGGATTGGTTTATAGCTCTACTTCACAAGCTTTATCTGTATCATTTACAAAACCGAGCATGTTATGCAAAAATAGCCAGGTAGCAACAACTATGTTCTGTGTCTTTAACTTGCATGAAAGGGCACTCAACAAAGAACATACACTTCATGGGAAAAAACTGAGCATGTGAAACAAAGCTAAATGAAGTTTACATTCCATATGAGAATAACCTAATTAGAGCCATGTACATTTCCACTCAAATTAATTAGTATGAAACTGTTGACAGGTTTTGACAGTATTTTAAATGTTTAGCATGGCACTTGCAGAATTGCTTCTCCTATGTCACATTCATCAGAGCAGAGCTGTTACACGCATTTTAAAGTACATATAGATGCAGTGAACATTTTATTTCGGTAAAGTTGCTTAACTCTGGCTACTTTGGCAGACTTCTGGCAACACGACACGTCTTAGGTGTTAGAGCTGGCATCTCCATATACTAGAACAGAGAGTTTAAGTAAGTTTACCCAGTTAATATTTGCAAAGTTGAGGCTAGACTTCAGCTTTGATTACTAATCCTATGGCATTTGCTTTAAAACCATGTTCCTGAGCCTCTGACAAAGAAACAGCAGAAGATCTGGAGAGAGGTCTGACCGAGTGGGTTTAGGGAGATCTAAAAAGGCAGCGTGGTGTTACTTATGCCACCACCTCTGGTTCCTACGTGACGAGCACAGTTTCAAACACCAGCCCCAAAGCCAGTGACCAATACGGCCCAAGAAACAGGCCAGTGATGGCAAACCTTTTAGCACTTTCAGTGGTATAAACAGCCTGCTGCAGCAGGCCTGCCACAGGTCCACCACCACTGGAACAGACCACCCTCACTGGTTAGTATAATCAGTAATATTCAGAGCGTGTGCTATAAAAAAAGTAGAAGAGACTGAAGTCTACAGAAAAGTGTAGCAGAACCTTAAGCACCAAGAACAAATGCTTGCCCGTAAAGACTCAAGTGAAATAAGATGTGATTGCAGGGAGACAGAACCTGCTGGAGTAAATTGAATTTCTTTCCTTCACTTTTTCTGTCCAGAGAAAAGTGTGTTTTCTTAGCAAATTTAATTTATCCTTCATATCGCCATCCTTCGTCTGCTACTCTCCTACACCCTCCATTTCCTGTTCTACGTAGGCTAAACAATCATGGCCATAGAAACAACATATCAGTCTTGGTACGTGCCTTTCAGCAGGCTATGCCTATGATTCGGATGCAGCCCACACTTCACTTAAACTACCATTGTGGTGGATGGCAGAGACGCTACACAAACACTAGAAAGGCTCCCATCTAAAGGACACTATGGGAGGGACGTGCTACAAGAAAACCACAGATTCTCCTTCCTTTCGTGTATAAAGAAGATGAAGATGAAGTAGCTCATTACCACCATCAGCCAGCTGGGCTGGCAAAGCCACCACTGAAAATATTTGCACTCACTACACCTTGGAGAGAAAAAGGAGTTCTCCAGTCTTAAGCACTGAATTCTTCTGCCTGGAATGACACGTATCACACTTCCTCCATGCTCACCAGCCTGCCTAAGTTGGAGTACTGTCCTCAACTGCACCCAGGAGGCGGCGGCTGGGGAACACATAGTCAACAAACTTGATGCTTTTTAATGAAATCTTTAGGACAAAAGACTCTAAGATTATTATGAGAATGAAAGCATCAAACTTTTGACATATGGAAAATATTTAAGAACAGAGCCATTGGTAAATTTATCAAATTTGGATATCAAATTTATCAAACATGGAAATCATGGAAGCAGGGTCCACACTGCAGACATCCATTTGAGATGAACTTTGGTTTCGAGGCTGTAGTGGGTCAGTCTACAAATGTTCACCCATGGAGTTCGAATGAAGTACGCAAACCCAAATCAACTCAAACACCACTCCGTGCCACATCTACACAGGGCCTCACCTGGGTGACCTGGGCGCTGACCCAGCACATCAGGCCTGATCCTGTCACCGTAGGTTCCCTTAGAAGAGCAGCTAAGGAGTCTCCCTGTGGTGTTTAGTGCAGGAAGATCTCTCCCAGCTCCTACAATGCCATCTCCTATTTAGAGTCACAGAAAAGCACGAAGCTATCAAATTCTATTTAACCCCAGCTCACCCTGTCGTATTCCTTCTTAGCATGAAGCATTCAGCTTGATTAATGTGTTAACCGTGTTTCTAAGAACGTATCAGGTGAAAAGAATTCGCCGTAAATATTTCTTTCCCTTGGTTTCCCTGCCATTACCTTTAAGTTTCTCCATCTCCTGTCCTATTTGTTTTGCCCAACTCTTACCTACTTAACTTTCTGCTCAGTCTTCCCATTTCAGTGGCCTTCTTCATGAACTCCAGAGCACATTTATCATCCAAATCCTTACCTTAAAACTCAGGACCTTTAGGGCAGACCATGTGAGCATACAGAAATGTCCTTAATAATTGTATTAATGCTGAATGTTTGCTTTCTTAAAAGGTTGCCAATATACTGTTCCATTTTCTATTCTGCCTTTCCTTTCTCCATTGAATTTTGGATTCTGCATTAGTTATGTGTGAAAAATAATACAAACTGCCAAGAAGGAAATGCGTGATTGTAGCTGGCCTTTTCCTTTAGTTGTCTGTTCATTTATTTCCTATTCATTTTTTTAATGGTACTGGGGATTGAACTCAGGGCCTTGAGAATGTTAGGCAAGCACTTTACCATTGAGCTACATCCCCAGCCCCTTATTTATTATTTACTTTTTTACTCATTCACTCATTTATTTAGTGGATCCCATGCCCTTGAAGGATTCCAAAAGACAAAATGCACAGATTCTCTATCTCCCCCCTCGGTGCCATGACTTCACAGAGCCTGTGTCCTTCCTTCTTCCAGGAGAGGCAGCTGGCACCTGTCACCCCCGGACTTCCAGGAGAACCAGAAGCACAGTGCTATAAAGCAGAACTTGCTCCACACCTGAGCAATTGGTCTCAGCCCCTCCGGGCAAGCAGGCCTTTTCTCACTCATTCTAAGAGACACTGGCAGAACCCTCCCAGGCTGAGGTCACTTGATTAACCCAGCCCGAGTCGTCCTGATAGCAGTCAAGTGCCTCTCTCGCTGTGAGAACGTTTCAATTTATTTCATGGACCAGACAGCTCAATCCAAGCCCGCACCTCTGCTCCCCAGGGAGGACTCCCAGAGGCAGCCCAGCCCCAGAGCCAGGCCCTTCGCTGGGGCTTCCGCCTCACATTGTTCAGGACCCTGGTCAGCACCCTGGGGGTTTCCTGTGGGTTCACAAGAAAGGGGCGGTGCAAGTCCTCAGTTTCAGGGAAGATTCAGAGCGTGGCCTGAAGGAAGGGGTTCACTTCTGCTGTTGGGGTTTGCCTTGCGTCTGTGCTTATTCTGTGACAGTGGGAGGCAGTGGTCTCTGCCTGCCCAGGGCTCCCGCTCACTGCTCCCCTCTTCTGTCTCCGGATTCAGGTACTGGCTAAGAGATGCCTCTCATCCACCTTTACCCGTGAGAATCCACCCTGGCGCTCTGGCCGGTGCTGTCAGGGCAGAGGTGCTGTCTTTCCAATGGAGTCATGAGTCGGATTCACAGAGGTGGGACTCACGGTGGGCAGCCCTGCTCTCCATGGTGGCCTCATCCTCACAGCCTTCCCAAGGGGCAGCAAGGAAAGGAGATGGACAGAAAGGGACGGATGGAAGCCATGTGCAGACAATTTCCAGTGATTGTGAATTTATCCACGACTGACCTGTCTCTCTGTACCTCTAAATCAAATGAGTGCCTGAGTTCAGGTCTTTTTACCCATAAAGTTGTCTAAGTGACCGAGTCAGAGGGAGAGACTGGAGGATTTTTCTACAAAGAAAAGTGTAGGTTCCCCGGTTGCTCATTTCCTAGAACCTCCAGACAGATACTGGTCTCACAAGTCAATTTCACTACTTCACTTTTGAACCAGGATAATGAGACCCCCACACCTAGGACATTGCCTCCAAATAGACTCTGCATGGTCACTGCATTTGCTCTGCTTGGGATCCAAGAATCGGTTGATACCCAAATTCCTTCACCAGAGTTATAATCTCTAGCTTGGGATCTTATTTTCCTTTAAAAGTGCAGAGGTCCATCTTCTCCTATAAACCTGCGGAACTTGCATGTCATTAACGTGCATTCTTTTTTCTTCTTGTCCTTGATTTCTTCTTTACTTTGTGAAATTCCATGCATTAGTCTTTTCCTTTACCCTCAGCACTCTCTCTCCCAACACATCCTTCCCTATACTAACCAATCCATTTGACAGGCCTAAAGGCATTTTTGCATATTCCTGAGCTGTTCCTATTACAGAGTGACCATAGATATAAATATTTTGCATTTTGTTGGAGAGTGATGAAGCTGAATACACGTGTAGGGCTGTGGTATGGCCCGGGCATGGTTGAACTGAGAATGCGGAGACGCCTCAGGGAGCAAGATAGGCCACAGCTGAGGCCATCTGGAGACTTTCTGGATAGTTTTCCTTAATTAGCATCATCTGTTGCTCTGAGGGGGTCCCTGAACCCCTCCGAAGATCCTGCTCAGGTTTCCTCTATTGTGCACTCAGCTCCTTGCTTGTTCTGATTAAATACAGGCTGCCTAGCAGTCAGCCAGGCCAGCCAGCACAGTTAGGAGCTCTGCCCAGGATCTCACTCCTCCTGCAGCCCTAAAAACAATGTCACATGTCTCATTCCTTTGAGCCTTCACCGTGCACCCTTTTGGTGGATTGGGGTTCTAGGTAGAGACCCCAACAGCATTTGTCATTGATTGAGCCTCTACTACAGCCCAAGCACTTTGCTGTGTCATTGCTTTAGTCATGTCAAGCACCTGGAGTGGGATTGCTATAACTTTCACAAAGTTATTTAACTTTTCTGGCCCTTTCTTTTCTCAACTATAAAATAAAACCGTGAATATCAGAGTTCCAACTAGCAATCTGGTTGCTACTTCTCTAAACCTGTGATCTTTCTATCAAAATGACTGGACTCCTACACAGGTTCCAAACCGTAAGACAGGTAGCTTTTGAGCAAGGCCCGTGCCTTCAGATCACTGCTTGAATGATTCCCTGATGGCGAGAAGGAGTACAGCACTCAGGAGAACAGGAGTAGGGGGACAAAAGCCCATAGGAAGAGGCAGTCAGAGAAAGACACAGCCCTAGAGGAGCGTGAGCCACTTCACATGTCACACCTTCCTTTCCACAGTTCCACTCAAGTAGTCATCTAGAAAATTCTATGCCTTGTGAAAAAGCCTGGGAAGGGTGACAATAAAGATAGGCAGATGGTGTGGTGCTCAGGAAACAGCTGGCTGTGACTCTCAACCTCCTTCCGTACTTGATGAGAACCTGGATTTTGGGGGGAAGCTCCTAAGCTCTCCAGAGAAGGAACAGCTGGAAAATCTCACCTGAAAGGTCTTGGATAAGGATTTACTTCCTCCTAGAGTCTCAGCACCACTGTGATAAAAAATGCATTTTTTCTCTTGCCAAATTACAGTGCACATAATAATTTGTAGAATGCAATGGAGGTCTGAGCCAGGGAGGAAGAGGTGAAGTTGAGAAGCAAATTCAGTGTGTTACCTCCTGCCCGCCCTCCAGCTGCACTTTACCAGGAAAAGGGTTCAACAGTGTTTTTGAAGGCAACTTTCCTGCACATGGAGGAAATTAGAGTCCAGAGTCTTCTGCAAGGAGAGAAAGTGGTGGTGAGGAGGGTGTAAGCCAAGAGGTGGGCCACAAGGTAATTTGGGGTTGTTGCTAATAAGGAGGTTTTCATGTCATCCTGGGAGAGCCAGAGATCATGGGCTGGATGAGGGGTTTACTCAGAGAAAATTAAGAAGCTCCAAGTACTCCATAGCTGTACTGCCTTAGTTGTTGAGAGGAATCCCCTTTTAAAATCTACCTTCCTGGAAGAATTGAAAAACCAAAATCATCAGCTTTCTAAAGGAATAACTGCTCAAGACTGGTTATCGTTCTAACTGAACCAATGAGGAAGAAGATTATAATCCTCACTCCGGAGACAGGGGAGCTGTTTGAAGCTAAAATGAGAGAAATGAGAATAAACCAAAGCAGGCAGGCAGGACACACAAACACACGTATGCACACATGCACGCTCACATGCGCACACATGTATTCTAATGCTCAAGTGCTAGAAAGAAGGAAAAGGTGGTCCTCACATGTCCTGTATGTGTCCCAGAAACAATGCCACTCATTTTATTTTGTACACAAAATGGATTTTCTTAACACTGATGATCGAAAAATTAATGATTTGTAAAAAGTTATACCTTTTAAGAAAAATATCATGCATATATTATTGGATTTGCATGGCAGTCCATTTCTTTTTTCGGAGCTGAGGATCAAACCCAAGGCCCCCACAGGCAAATGCCCTGCTGTGGGCTAAACTCCAGCTGGGACACTCTCCTGATGAAAGTAGATGGAACAAGCCATACGCTGGTTCCTCATCTGTGTACTGCTCACTACTTGCTTTTGTTTATTCACAACATTGGACACTTTGGTGCTTACAGATAAGTACATCTAGCTCACAGTAAACAGTGCAGCACGTCCACCTGTGAATCGGCCAGCCAGGCAGCTCAGAAAGCACTCCCTCTAGGCGTTTCTGGGTGAGGCTATAGTTAGGTCATCAGAGTGTGGATGGGAAATGGAAGGCAGAGAGACAAAGACTCTCCCAACACGGGGTCCTCTCACTCTCAAGCCGGACTCCCCAAGACCCCTGGAGTGGCTGTTTGGGTGGCTCACACTGAAGGAAGAAGCCGCATGTGACTCTCCAGGGACTCACCTGCTCCAGGTCCTCAGGTGACCTTCTGTTTTCTCCTGCCGGATCCTGATAGGGCAAAACAAAGAGCTCCGCAGCAGTGGGCAGGCCCGGCAGCACGGCTACCAGGATGTGCTGGCTTGGAACCCCCGTGGCCTGAGGAGGAGACAGAGGCTCAGATGAGCACTGCGGGAGCCATGATTAAGAAGGGGCCAAACATTCGGGGAGGGTGTGGGTGGAGGCAGAAGACGCTGGGGGTGTTGGGGGATGCCGGCCTGGGACCCCGGCAGGAAGGCCAGCAGAAGCAGCTCTGTTCTACACGTGCACAATCAGACAGGCTGAAGCCTAAGCCGCCTGCACCACGAGGAGACTTCACCCTGGAGGTTCGGCTTCCCTGCACCCGCCCTTCCTTAAACAAAAGGCAGCAGTGACAGCCATGCTTGCCTTTTTAGTGAGCAACTGTGGGAGCAAACTACACATGAGCCTAAGCCGGGAGTTAATGTGAGCTCTAGAGGCCTCCAGCACGTGGACCTTCTGTCGCTAACTTCTGGCGTCTGCCCCTTGCTACCCTGCCCGCCCCCCACTATCCCACTGGGGTCACCCTTCCAAGCCACCAGCCACATCCTAATCATCTGACCAAACAGGTCTCCATAGTCCAGCCCTGAGGGCGTCCCCACGGCGCCAGAACCTGATGACCGGCCCTACTTCAGGACGCACTCCTAGTCCTTCACGTGGTCATGCTGTCCGGTCGCTTGGGGACGGGCTTCCTCTGGTCTTGCACTGCTGTCTTGACCGTATTTGTTTGAGTGCTTTTCTAGATGATTCTCCAGTCAATAATTATAATCCCAATTTCCATCTTTGTGACTAACCAGAATATCACTTCATTGTTTGTGTCCAGCTTCCAACAGACATATCATAGAACTAAGTTCTTATTTTCACCCTTGAAAATCCTCGTTTAGCATTGAGGCAATGGGAAGGGACCTTTCAGAGATAGGCTGACTTGATGCCATGCATGTGACACTATGATTTCCATCCTGTTAGATCAAGTCATTTTGCAAGAACTTGAAAAGTCAATGTCTACACCAGCGACCTTACTAGTTTCTTCCTGCAAAAACATCCACTGCTGGTACCACCCTCAGCCTTTCTGTGCAGTTGAGGTCTGCAGTGGCCCCTCATTGCCTGGAGGCACCTACGACCTCTGGACTCCTCTCCCTGAACATGGGTCTGGGTGGTGAATCTTTCTCTACCCTCAGAAAGGTGGGAGCTGCAGAAAGGTAAGTCAGAGCCTTTAGACACTGGGGATATGCACGAAGCTTGATGTGAATGAGAAGCCAATGATGGCCTAGCCTGGCTCTGTGCCTCTCTGCTCTTGACAGCAACACTGGCTCCTGCACGACTCCTGTTTTATGCCCCTGCTGTACTGTAAACCCGGAGACTGCGTTCAAAGAATCCTCGTTATACATAAAAAAAAAGCTTACTGAATGACATTCAATTTAAGATTGTCATTGTGACTTATCAACAGCAAAAGACAACTTGCTAAGGGCATAGCAGCCAATTTTATACCGAATTCTCCCACAAGATGAGTAGGGAGAAATCTACAAACAAGCTGACTCCAAGTTGTACCTCTCATGGGGGTTCCTGGGGTTCCCTTGGCAATGTGGACTCAAAAAAGAGGCCGAGTATCTTAGGGACCTCAAGGGCATGGTGGGTGCTGGAGACCAGCTGCTGGTCCAGACCGGGTCACCAAGGACCCTTGGAAACTGAAAAGCATTAAACATCTTCCCCACCTCACCCTGCTAAGGATGCTGAGCTGACACTTATTCTGCATTTAGCTGATCAGACTATGTATCGGCCTAGAAATATTGATGAGCAGTACTTTCTAGCCCTTTGGACAGCTGGCAGGGAGGTGGAGGCCCAGGGCCTCTGATCCCTGGACAGCGAGCAGAAAGAAAGCAGCCCAGAAGGCTGGTCACTGCTGACCTAATGCCTGGCTGATAAATCACCTTGAGGAGTTGGGAGGCCTTCAGGGACACGGGGCCCTGGAGCTGAAGGAGACCGGTGGTGAGTTCATTAAAGCATACAAGCACTCTCCCTTCAATAGCAGGGAAGAGAAACCAGTGGTTATTCAACAGACAGCTCCAAGGGCAAGGCCTTAGTGCAATTAGCCGTATAGTCTAGGAGCTGCACCCCCTGGTGGCCATAAAGATGAACTCTTAATAATATCCTGCATTGCAGCTGAGAGCCAGAAAATCCAAGATGAGACAGAAGGTATTCAGCGATGCATAAAAATATCTTTTCTCCATCCCAATATTCCACCCGTCCCTGTTTCTCCTTGTACAAATCGAAGGACAGGCATAGATTGGAATGGACAGGAATTCACGAAATCAAGACCCTGACTTTCAAGGGCTGAGTGCCCACCCTGATTTCCTACTGCCTGCTCTCTGGGCAAGTTAGCTGGTGTCGCTGGGTTTTTTCCTCACTGATGAGATGGTATAGGCACAATACCCACACTGGAGCTTGCTTTTGGATTCCACGTGGATAAATAATGCAAACTGCCGAGAGGACAGCCTGGAACACTGCCAAGGCTGAAGTGACCATCAGCAGAAAGGACGGGGTGAGGAGGAGGCGCAGGGGCAGGACGAGTCCTTTCTTTTCCAGGAGAGGCTTCTCAAGGCCTTTAGAAAGCTAAACCGATTTTCCTTTTGGGCTAAGAAGATGCTGCAGGAAAGTCAGTTCACCTCCCATCTCCTGGGTTTTAGGCTGTGAGATCATCTGCAGAGGTGGAATGGCGAGGGCAGAGGGACCTGCAAAGGCGCCTTCCATCATCATCACGGCATCTTCAAGGAGGTGGTGACAGGCCACCGTAGTACTTACCCGGACACCTTTCGAGACTTAGGAGGTTCCTAACATCCTAAAATCCCAGATTGTTAGACCAACGCCCTTCATTTCAGTTTTGCATCTCTGTCCCTTATTACCTAGGAGGACCTGGGGAAATTCCTTCTCTGCACCCATGGCCACTTCTGAAAACCGAGCTGGCACGGGAGGAAGATGATGCCTTCACAAGAAGGACACAGAACTGAGACTTCCATCACGCCCCACGCACTCACCACCCAGCTGTGTCCCCGGGAAGGCAGTTAGGGCCCCTGAGGACGCTCAGCAGGCGGTGTCTTCCTCACAGGGCACAGCAGCTCACCACGCGCTCAGGAGCTGCCTCTGCCTCGCTGCGCACTCTGCCGTGGGTCTGATGCGAGTTCCCTGTCCTTCTTTTCTAAGCAGCGTAAGCTCCAGCAGCAGCGAGGGCCCTGGGGCTGTGAGGCCTCCACTCCTGCACCTGCCCAGGTCTGGGGCCGGCTCCGCCTGGAGGACCCAGCCTCTCAGCCAGGCTTTCCAGGGCTCCCACTCCTTCTGGCTCCTCCCGCCAAGCTCTTCCAGGACAGACAGGGAAGACGAGGTGTCCAAGTCCAAGAAGGGACCCCGTGTGCTCACCTCTACCAGGGACTTCCTGATGACGCGGCTGATGTCTCTCCTCCACTCGGGGATGTCTGGGTTGTAGTCATCCAGGTTTGGAGAGAAGGCCAGGCGGAGAGAGCGGAACTCCTCTGCGGATACAACCAGAAGTGGATTAAAGAGATCTGCCAGGCAGTAAGGACTGCATGTTACGCAAAGCTCTCAGGGAGAATCCTTTCCATTCACACTCACGAGCCAGACAGACTTTTCTAAAGGCCAAATGCACTGTCCTGCCCCTGTTATCTCAATAGCTCCTCATCATTTTTGAAGCTAAAGCCCTTATCTCTGGCTGCCATGCCCAGCTCTGCAGACTCTGTGCATTATCTGCAGTTCTAGACCTTGTATGTTTGAAGGGTAACTGATCAGAGGCCTCTGAATGCATGGCAGGTTTGTGGCCTCAGGGCCTTTGCATGACCTCTTCCTATGCTTTTAAGGCTCATTCCTTCCCCTGTCTATGTGTAAAAAACATTCAAATTCTCATAAAAGTTTTCTCTGCTTGATTGTTCTTCCAACCACAGACATTATTATTGGTACTACTGTGCTTTACACACACTTTTATGATCACTTTATGTCTGTTTATTGATAAGTTACATTATTAACTTATAATTAATCTATGTGTATGATTATAGCTATTCCACCATCATCTTTTGTTTCTGTGAAGGTAGAATTTAATGTGATTTTAAGCTCCTGAAGTCAGGGATTTTGTCATTTTTTTCCCCAGTAGCCCCTGAGTGAGTTTGGATCCTCCGGGATGTAGGCTGGTGACTACACAGCAAGGGTTTCATGAGTGGAATTGTGTGTGGGAGACAATGGGTACAACCTAGAGAGGCCTGGGAGTGTAGACACTGGCACCCAGGATGGTGCCAGGGAGGCAGGCTGGGTGCAGGACTGATCAGAGTCCCTGAGCCAATGTAGGGGACAGGGACAGGGATGGCCTCTCGGATCTTTGGAGTCAGCCTCAGTACCCGGAAGCCTTCATCCAGGGCTGGGGCGGGGGCGGCGCTGGGGCGGGGGCGGCGCTGGATCTCACACAGCAACAAGTTTCCGCAGCACCGGCCTGCAGGTCTGGGTCAGCTACGGTTCCTGCAGCTGGAGTCTCAGTGACGTTTCTGTGGCCTCCACGCCCCACAGTCCATGACTCTGGCACAGGGCAGACTTGCTCTCCCAAAAAACCAGCTAAGGGACCCAGACTGCACTTGGAATAAAACCCAGATTCCCACCACGGCCTTCCCGGTTCCCGGTAAGCAGAGCCGAGCTCTCCTAGCGCATGCCCTGCCCTGCACCCGGCGTGCCCAAGGCCGTCCTCCTGCTCCGCCACCCTGCCGCCCTCCTTCCTCCCCAGCGCACTCGTTCCTGCCCACACAGCAGCACACCCGCTGCCTTCTCAGGGGCCTCCCTCCTTGGAGCCAGCTCTCTGACCTGCACCCTCAGGTCACTTACTACCCACCAGCTCAGTACCCCATCCTGTTCTCCTTGTTACTTGGTGTTAATTTTTTCACTTGTCATTGTATTTCTGCCCAAGTTGAACGTTTGTTCCTGGAACACAAGGACCCTGTGTTCCCACCTTCAGGACCTGTCTGGTACGCCACAGGATCTCCACTACTACCTATCTGCCATTTAATTAGTAAATACTTATTAATTAAGTAGAGAATGCTAAGGTGTTGGCAGACACACCCTCCCAAGATTCTTCACTAGACAGACGCTCTGGGCTTACAGCTGTACCCTGTCGCTATCTGACACTCACTGCTCACTATGTGAATACTACTGATTCAGCTCTGATTGAGGAAATACAGTGCATACTGATCAGCAGCCTGGTAATGAACGGCAGCGCTGTGGTCACCTATGGAGTCCCCACACTGCTCTGCAGACAGAAGTTTATGTCACTGTCACTTTCTCCCCATCTCTTACCAATCTGCGGTGACCTCATCCTGAGGGAAGATGCTGGTGTTGGTAAAAGGACACAGGATTGCACCCCCCACAGATCACTTAGCATAGGAAACGGGGGCACTGAAAAGGCTCCAAGATCACTCCACAAAGGGGGTGCCTGAGGGCATGGGGAAGGGCAAGAACTAATAATGTAACATTTTTGCAGCTGCCCAAAGAGATGAATTTTACCCATGTACAGTTGTGTTATTTAAAGGTAAATAGGTGCCCTGGAGCAAACTAAAGGAAATAGCACAAACTAAGTTGTCTTTCTTCCAGTCTATTGCGTGGGGTGGGCAGACAGATCCTCCTCCTCCAAAGTGCCAGTAAGACTGTCCTTTGGTCTGATCACAATGGCCAGCCTGGTCCCTCCCTTTGCCCCAGCTTTGGACTTGTGTCCCACATCAGACTGCCTGGCTTTTCTTGGCTCCCTTTGGAGCATCTACTCTAGACAAATGGCAGCTGTAAATTCCTTCATGTCTGTTTGAGATGCAAATTTTGCTGGACTCAAAGATGTGTCTTTCCTTTTAAAATGAAATCCAGTTCCAGAATAATGGGGCCCTAGATTTACTATCTCCAGAAGGGTCAGTGATTAACTTCCCGGAAAGACACTTGATTACTGCAAAGGCCTAATCACATTGCTAACCCCACCTACTTCCCAGGGGCCTCAAAACTGCCTATCAGCAAACCCCAGCATTCAAACTCTCCCTGCCTTTCCGGTCAGCTGAGTCTGAGGCCACTTGCTTCACTGTATCTGGTGTGATTTTTCTTTAAAAAGACACACTTGCCATTGAAAGTTTCAAATTTACTGTTACACACTGGGCAACTCAAGGCTGAAAATGAATTCCTGAGGCCGATGGCTCAGGAGTTTGGTTAGAGGAGAGAAGAAAACGCTCCCCAGCTAAAACTTTAAGGATTAGGAAAAGATCCATTTTGTGTAGGTTGACCTATTCTTTAAAAAAGGGACTTCAGAAAGAAGAAGAATGTGAAATAGCAAAGGGAAAGAAGGCAAATAAAATCTTACCCCCAGATTCAGAATTCTAAGCTCTGTCCACTATATTTATCTCACATTGTCCAATTGATAAAGAGATAATCTGTAAAATGAAGGACAAGAAAAGCCCACAGGCTCCATGGATTTAAGGTTGTCTCTGCTGTTCTAAGGAAGAGGTCACTCATACACACAAGTAAGAGAACATCTGTCCGGCTTGTGGGTCAGTGTCCATGAAAGTGATCTGTGACCTCCAGGAGGGCGAGTGAGGAGAAAGAGCATCTTGGTAGAAAAGACATGAAATCAGTTAACAAGGGCCATTTTTTCCCACAGGCCTTGTGCCCAGATGGGCTACGTTGGAAACCCAACTCCAGGACTTACTAGGTGGAGTGAGTTTTTCATCTTTGTCAAATAATAATAAGAAGAATAATAATATTCATAAATAATCTGTGTCATATAAACTTCTGTTGCCATGAAGCGTAGATGCATTGACAACACCAGAAGAGAAGGGGAAGGGAAGAGTAGTGAAAATTCTCCACACAGTCACTGTTTGCTCACAGAGCTGAGTGGCCACCACACTGGTGGACACCAGTGGGCACTCACCACGCGGTTTACCAGCTCTTCCCAGCTGGTCTGACAGAGGCTTTTTAGGAGGGAGAGAAAGGAGGAAAATTATGAACTCTAACACTAAGCTAGCCAGGCATGGAGGAGTGGCCCAGGGCTTTTGGGTTTTTAATATTCTCCAAGTTCCTTACAGATCATTGTCTGGTTTTGAAAGTCAAATTGGCAAGATAAGAACTGAAAACTAAAATCTAACCCCCCAGAGGGAAATCTACTCCTAGATTATCTCATCAGATTCAACTAATTGTGGCAGTTGAGCAGTTGATAACATTAGGAATAAAAGCTAGAATCTGTCTCCTTCTCTTCCTCTTTCTTACTGTGTCTGCAGAGCATTTCTTACCCTTATTAATTTTACATTCTTATTTTTCAAATTTCATTTTTCCATGACACACATACCATAGCTACATGAATAATGAACATTTACATTTTTACCACCTACTGGTAGCACAATTTCTGTCTGTCTGAATAGCTTTTATGGAGAAAAAGAAAATAACTACCTACCAAAATGGGATCCATCTGAATAAACCATTTTGCCTTCCATTTTCGGGCAATGATCTCTCCTTTCCATCTGAGTAAATTTTCATTCCATCTAATTCTCCAATCATATACATTTTCCCTGGTCGATCACAAAGTTGTTTTGCACAGGTGTTTGTTTAAAGCCATGTTCAGTCTATAGCTGTGACATCTGGCTGATATGACCCTTCCGCGGCTTTCAGCAAAGCAGAGGTGGTGTGTGTGTGTGTGTGTGTGTAATACAAATTTATGCTAGAGATGTAAAAGGTATTTAGATCATGAAAGATTTTTCTTAAAGGTGAACTGCTCAAATTATGCCTCATAATTAGGCATTTTCTTTCATGCTGGTTTTACCTATTCAAACACTACCCACATCCCAGTAAAGTGATTCATCCCTGCTTATAATGAACACTTAGCCCACCCTACCTGAAATGAATGATCAAAGATGAACCAGAGCTAAGAAAACAAAAAGAACCTCCCAGGGTCCCGACTCTCATTTGCTGGTGAATCTCATTTCCCCAAGGAATGCACCCCAGCTCTTGGTCAGCTACTGCCCTTTCTATAGCGAAGGGCCTGCAGGGACTCTAGTGCCATGGTATCAGACAGCCTCCCCCAGCACAGCACAGGACAGCAAGGAAAGGCACTGACCGTACACTGCGATGGTCTTGGTGTCCTGCAGAATGGCATTCCCCGCGGAGACCTGCACTGTGATGGTGTTCATCCCCTCGGAAGTGAACCTGAACGATACGCTTCCCTCCAAGGTGATCAAGGGCTGAGGTGAACAAGACACAGTTACAGCTGAAACAGCCTCTACTGAGCTCACACTACTTCTCCAGAGGCTCCTCCTGGGCACCAGCTTAGAACTTCCTGTGCTTCCCCACTATCTGTCGGCCAGGCCAGAAAAGAAGCTGACTCTTTCAGCAATGACCCTGTGAGAGTCTGCCCATTCCTTGGGGACCCGACTCCTCCCTCCTGATGTCATCCTGATTCAGGGTGGCCAAATCACTAGGTCTTGCTTGTTGGTGAGATGCAAGCCTCATTTTTTGTATCGCCTACTCGTCCTTCATCCAAGAAACCACACAAATCAGATGAAAACACAGGGCTTGTATTAATCCAGATTTAACAATGGCCGCTGCAAGCTCCACTGCCAGGTGTTCCTCTGCAGGGTGCAGTACTTACACAAAACTACAATGAAATGCAGGCACCGGACACCAGCAGTGGATACTAAACAGGAGTGGCCTTGGGCAAGGGCCTCCTCTGAGACACCCCATCAACACATTCCTGGAAGTAGCTTCTAAGAAAACAAGTACTAATTGCACTGTGGGTTGTGGTTTGTAGATGCAAGAAAACTGTGGGGAGTGGTGGTTACAACACAATCAGATGCCAGAGTCTGAGAAAAACAGTATTAGCCTACTGGCCTCCCTCCACTCACTCCTCACAAACTGCTTTTTCCTTATTAAATTAGTTTCAAAATAAAAGTTCACTTAACTCTCTGAATGGCAGAGGGAAAACTAAAGAAGCCCAGTGTGAGAAGTCTTCTTGATAGGGTCTGTTGAGAATTAGGTTTTCTTTTACAGAGAAAAAGAAAATTCAAACAAACAATAGGAGGCACAGAAAAAAAGATTGTCAGGGGGATTCCCTTCCAGTGTGGGCTTTCAGGAAGTAACACTGATTTCTCCTCTTCCACTGTGAGGAATGCCCCCAAATGGGCCAATTTTGCATTTGTGGGTTCAGGAGAAATAAGAGAGGGTTGGGCCACAGCTCCTCCCCACTGGCAGGCTGGATGCCCCAGAGCTCTCCTCCCTGGCACGGGCAAAAACGATGCCTTTAGTTACAGCTGAGTTTGGCTCTAGAGTAAAACCACGTTTCTTTGAAAACAAAACACAGCGCACCTGAGGAGCAATGCTACAAGACCATGGCAGTTAGCTGCCCAGGGGGCCTCTGGAGAGGGATCCATGGGTTTTCAGCCCTGCTGACCAGGTGAGGTGTCACCTTCTGAGCATGGAGTGAGCCCCCAAAGGAAGCAGCACATGCAGCCCAGCCTGTGTGCATTCAGCAAAACACACAGACTGCAAAGCCTCGGGTTTTGCCTTTGTGTGAGGGAGCCGCAAGAGACCCCAGCAAAGCTCTATGGCTTCATCACGCCTTCCTCCATGGAAGGGCTGGGTCAGCGAGGTGGAAGGCTTTGGAGCGGTTTGGACATTATGGGTGACTCTGAGCACAAGGAAACATAAAATGTAAAGGTGACCTAAAGACTTGGCATACCTGCTCCAGGGTGAGGCGGTCTTGTGTGCGTGCGTGCATGTGTGTGTGGGGGGTGAAGATGGGGGGTAAGGTATTGTTACGGACACAGGCTGCTTTATCCTGCCTCGTATTCACCTGTCTCTTTTTCTTTCTGGTGACCACCTCCTCTCTTGTCTGACTCAACTGCTTCCAAGAATGCTGACTCCAACACCTCCCTCTCACCCAAGACACTGTGGTCAAGTAACGCTCAATACCAGAACTTCTTTTAGGCCTTTTGGGAAATACAGCTTAATTCTCCTGCTAAACTACCAGCTGCTGCTCCAGGTCAGTGCGAAGAAAAGTTCGACGAGAGAAGAACATTGGGAAGGCAGAGAGGCAAGGGAGGAGGGTTTGTGAACACAGCAGCCTCCTGCCTCTGGAGCCCAGTAACCCCTGGACTCTGGGGCGAGTGGACTCTGTCATCCTTCTTCGCTTCCTGCAGCCGTGCCGGGCTCCTGTCGCCTGTGTCCCCCACCCCGTGTGTGGGAGACTCACCTCTGAGTTGTTTCCGTACCACCACACGTATGTGAGGGTGCCCACTTGGCTGGGCCACAGCACTGCGGTTGCGTTGACCTCTTTGTTTTTGGTGGTGACAAAGGGAAGAGAAAGGTGCACATGCTCCAGGGGACCTGAGACACAAGGAAAAGAGAAGCCGCGGAGGAGTAAGGGCTCCCCGCTCCCCTGTTCTGCAAGAACCCTGCCCACTCTGCAATGCTCCCGACCCCGCGGCCACACCCCAGACGGAAGCACCCTGCTTCCCATCTTGGAGAGGAGGGTCGTGCTGTGAACATCTGTACCCTCCCACTTCCTGTTTATGCACCTTTCTCTCCTGTCTGTAGCTTCAGCTATACATGTTTACAAGTGACAGTTTTACAAATGACTGATGAAGTCTCTAAGTGCGCAAGCATAATGTAAGACTGCTCAGGAGATCCAAAGGTTTTCCAAGAGTTCACACCCTGGGAGAGAAACTAGGATCACAGAGACTTTTAAGCATCTGTATGGGGAGCGAGGGTGGATGGATGTCCTAGACCAAAGAATAACTGCCACGTAATTTTTATTCTTTAACTCATGTTGAAGAACTGCACGTGTGGTGTGTGTGCGTGCAAATCCAGGGCCTTGGCTTGCATTCCTTGCCCCTGGCCCCTGTCAGCCTCCAGCCCTTAGCTCAGCCTTCTGTCTTGCGTGTCCCTCACCAGCTCCCCTGAGCCAACTTACAGCAATCAGCTGGAAGAACCACATAAGCTATGCTGGGAATCCTGACGCGGATCTGTGCAGGCTTGTTTACTTCGTTTTTCTTATCTGTGAGCATGATTTGTTTTTCTTTAAGTCAGAACATCAGAGCAAGGATAATACCCAGGGGTCACTAGGGCAGTGACCAAAAGGAAGTCTCATGGCTGAATTATGGTCAGCCACTCATTCAGTAGGTTTCCAGTGCTTCCAGATGCTGAGTGTGGTTCTAGGTGTGGGGACACCTAGCACTTGGTGGAGCTTAGATACTTCTGAGGGAAGAAGGTGCTGAATACAGAAAGCAGAGTTATGAGAGAGTGCATAGTTTTCATAGGGTGGCCGGAGAAGGCCTCTCAGAAGCAGAAAACTGTCTGGAGTGCCCCTGGGCAAGCACAGAACTGGAGCTTGGAGGAGGAGGTGTCCTGCCTGTTGGTGAGTAGCAAAAATGCCCGGGCACCTGCAGTGCAGAGACGGAGGGAAACAGCAGAGCCAAGAGGACCACAGTGTCCTGGCCTTGTAGCACCTGGGATACAGCACGCGTGTCTGCGTGTTTACGCTTACGTGTGTATACACTATGTCTGCACACCTGTCTGAACTTCAGCTTTCAGACTTCCAAAGTCTTCTTCTTAGGGACATAAAATACCTGCTACCTGTTGCCCACAAGCCTATCTTTAAGCACCTCTGTTCTATACAGAGGTTGCACTTGGCCCTCAAAGTAACCAACGAGCCAACCAGCCACGCTGAATCCAGAGCTGAACACTGCCCCAGCACACAGGTGCCTGCCATGCACAAGAGGGACAGCAGGTGGCGCTGCGCCACTGCACGAATCTTCCCGGAAAAGTGGTAGGACAATCTGGGAAGTGACTTGTGCAAATTGGGGTTTCCTTCTCTTTTCTTTCATGGCTTTCTCATGCTTCAAGAGACAGCTGACCTCTGTGAAACTGGGCAGTGTGTGTGTGTGTGCATGACTGCTCCAGCCCAATTCTAGCATTTATAAACCAGAACCCCTGACCACTTAATTAAATATTGTGTAGTTATCATTCTGCTCTTTATCTCCCTCTCCCTTTCCCTCTCCCCTCTCCCAGATGATGAAATAAAAGCCACTAAAAGAGTAAAAGTGATTCAGACCACCAGGAAGAGATTCTAAAATAAAGCCCCGCCAATTTCAGCACACATATGAAAATGCCAATTCGAAGTTCTGAGCATGTTAGGAGGCCCTTGGCAGGTCTGGGACAGGATCAGGGACACCACACTGTTGTTATCTAACCAAGGGACACGCTGCTCTCTGCACAGTACTTGAACAAGCTGTGATCTGATGCTGGTCGAACAACGTGACGGTGGGCATAACTGCAAATCCCCAGGAGTTTTCAAGCCAGCTTGGGGTCACTTCCTAAGAGAGGGCAGAAAGACTGCAAACTGTCCCCGTGCTAAGGAGGTGACTGGAGGAAGGGCCAGCGGGTCCACCTTATTTGTCTTCCGCCGCCCTTTGTGCAAACGCCCAGGATCCTGCGAGACTCTTCCCCACAAGACGGCTGTGATAGGGCCGCTGTCCGAGCAGAAACCTGCGGCCCTCTCAGGCCTGTCCGCTCCAGAGGAAGGCAAGGCTGGCTGCGGCACGTGCCTCATTAGTTTGCAAAGCAGCAGTGCACAGTGAATACTATCCCCAAGGAATTTCCAACTGTCAGGCTTCAACAGATTGCCAGGCACCCTGCGAGCGCAGGCCACTGCGGAAAACGCTGCAGCAGAACATCAGCTCCATTTGTTTCTGATGACCTTTGGAAATCCGTATTGAAAAGGCTCTGACTTAGAATCAGATCACTTTCCTGCACTGCATAGTGGTGGGCATGTGTACGTAAGACAAGCAGCCGGTTTGGGGGATGGGGTAAGAGAGGAGCAGAGGGGAGGACTGGGCGGCTAGCAATGTCTACTAATTCTCCTTTACCTCGGATTCCACTCGGAGCCCATGCATATGCTACCGTGTGATCATGGGGAAACCAGGAGCTGACAGGGTGCTGTATATTTTGCTTGGTGGAATCTTTGGGAAGAAGTTGAGCGTCATTTGAAAGAGTCAATGTCCATTCAGAGAGATGGAGCAACTCAGCCAGGATGTGGATTTAGTTAGACTGCCTGGTGCTACCCAGAGCTTTGTGATTTGGGACTTTGTGATTTTTGTTGTTTTTTCTATAATTTTTTCTTGTCTCTGTCCTCTGTGTCCTGGACTTTGGCATCAGAAGTCACTCATGACACCTTCTAGATATTACACGCTTGAGAGCATGACTCAGAGATGTTCTTAGTCTGAGTTCTGCTTAGTGTAAAACCATGCTAAGATCAAGCACTGTTCTGGTCCTTGTTTTCTCCATCTGAAAGAAAGGACCTGTCTATTACAGCACAGAGGTGAAGATAAAGCGTTTGTCTGCACGCTAATGCACTTGGGGTCTTTTAGGAGAGGCACGCCTAGCAAAAGTGTGGAGCCCTGCTGAGCCTGCTACGGCACGGGTTTTAGATGAATGGGACTAAGAACACCTTAAGGCATGACCCTGCTGTATACAAGTGCTAATTCTTTCCCCAGTGCCAGCTTCGAAAGGGGTTTCACTACAGTAGGCATGTGTATCCAAGCCCCTCACCTCAGATGAACTGAAAAGATCAAATCAGAACACAGACTTTCCCTTGAAGGTCATCTCCCACTAAGGTGAAGGTCAAATATCTCACCTAATCAATCAGGCTGATGGGATGGAAAAAAATCACACAGGTACAGAGAAACTTGTTCCTTTGGGAAGGCATGGACTCTCCTGGCCCCTCATCTTAGGCAGAGGTAAGCTCTGTGACACTGTTCCTCCCAGGATTTCCTGGACCAGGGAGGGCCTTGGGGGGCAGGGTGGACCCCTGCAGGAACAGATCAAGTGGGGGGGATCAGAAGAATCCACAGGGTGCCAAGGAGGTTGGTCCATGGAGAACTCAATGGACACTGAGAAATTTTGACCAGAAAGTGCTAGGAACTTTAAATCTATATTTATACCTACTGGTGTAGGGTGGGGAGGTAACAAATGGGTGAGAGACGGAATGTGTTTATCATTCCTTAAGGGGGTCGCTGTCTAGCAAAAATCTCTCTGTAGGATCAGCTGTGAGGGTGATATGCCGCTGGATAGGTAGCGATCTCCAGCGAATCTACTGCTACTTGTGTTGCTGGTTTGTTTTCTACTAATAACTAATGTCTGTGGTATACCTTAAAAAGTTGTAATATTATTCCCATGATATTGTTACCTTTGTTCCTCTAAATCAGTGGTGGTGAACCTATGGCACGCATGCCACAGCCAGCTGTTTGTTATCACTGAAAGCTTTAAAAGGTTCGCCATCCTAAGCGCTGATGAATAAGGTACTAGGTTGGAGGCTTACAGACAGATGGGAACCCATGGAACACACCTGAAACCCATGGAGCCATGCAGCACAGCACTGCTTTTATCCTAAAAGCTCAGGCTTCCTGGGGCGATCTGTGAAGATGGAAAGGAGGGCAGATGCTGGGAGAGCCTTGGTTCCTCCAGCCCTGGCCACTGTGGAAACCTACCCTGCTTTGCCCCGAGGGCTGGAATGGCTGAGATTCACCCAGAGTTCTGCTATGCAGTGAGTGTACATGTCAAAGGAGTTACCTTAGCTCCCTGAACCTGTGGAGAGTGGGGTTTCTAATTGTTCCATTTCTCAGGAATATTTTCATATCTAAGAAATCCATACTCTGAGTCTCTTCGGGGCCAACCTTGGCTGGGACACAGACAGATCATAATCAAGAGTAGCCAAAACAGGGAGATTGCGTTGGCCAACAGGGAATCATTTCAACTTTGTGCAGACCTGAGGGAGACAGCGTCTGTCTCCTTGAAGTAAGTACCTCCATGCTGAGTCTACAGGAGATAAAGACCCAGAAGGACTAATGCATTACTGGCATGTTAGGAGGAACCTTCAGCAACCCGTGTCTTGGGCATCACTAGTCTGACCCTTTCACTGGTCAATGCTTTCTACAATCTATGATTTCCGCGGGCCAGGTGCACAAAAACAGGTTCCGAGTCACTCACCAGGCATGAAGCACCGAGGCTGAGCAAGGCCCTTGAGAGAAAAGACCACTTTCATTCTAAAGGAAACTATCTGTATAGGCACCGACGCAAGCTCTGGGAGTGCTAGGGAAGCACTTACCTCACTTGGGACCCACTACACAGCACCATTCCCTTAGGGTGGCTCCTGCCTCATCTCACTTCCTCACGCCTTCAGGCTGCTTGAAGGAGGAAAGCTTAGCGCTGGAACAGTTTCCTACACAGTTCAGGCAGGACAGCCTCTGTACCACTGCCTACACTCCTGCCCTAGGAACTGTCTCAGACACCAAGTGATCCACAGACAGAAGCTCAGTAGAGACCTTTTGGTTTGAAAAAGTGCAGAAAGATTATTGAGTAAGACGTAATGTAGAAACTCGTTTTTGCAAAGTGTTAATTTGGCTGAGCTATCCATGTACGTTATTTTCAACCACTTCCGACCAACGGAGAAAAAAAAGACAAATTCCTGCTTCAAGCAAACACCCTGTGAGTCTCAGGCCCAGCCCCCGGCCTGCTGCCACGTCTCAGAGGTCCAGGGCAGGCCGGGGCAGCACCCCGAGGACAGTGTAAAATGCTCCCGAGTCCAGAGGGATGCAGACTCTCCCGTGAGTTTTCTTTCTGCCCTCTTACTTTGCTTTCATTCTCTAACTTCCAGTTCCCCTTCTGCTAAAAGATAAGTGTTACGTTTCCTCTACCCAGGAAATGCTGCATCAGCTTTTAAAACAGCACGACATTTACGGTATGTCAAAAGCCAACAACAGTAATAACATACAAGTTACATGTAAGTACAGGACGGCGCTGTCAGACCCCAGACTGTTGTCCACCTGCACGGTCACTCGGAAGATGCCCACGTTCTGGTAGACGTGCTTGATGCCATCCTCCATGGAGCTGAGGTTGACGTACGACACTGCGATGCCGTCGCCAAAGTCCACTTGGATGAGCGTCCGCTGAACGTCACCCTGCAAAACATCCCGGTGTCAGAGGGAAGGGAACAGGCACTGGGATGCTCCTGCCCAGGGCTGGCACTGTCCCCGGCTCTGAACCTGACCCTGCTCAGCACAGGATGACTCGGGCTTCCTCCCACAGGCGGAAACGTCCCTCTATTTTGACAGAATCCCTGTGACTCCTTGGCAGGCAGGAACTCACCAAGACAGGTACTCCCCAAATCTGTAGGGCACTAACTGACCAAAGCTTCAGTGCTGGGAAAAGAGCAGTGTTGGTCATCCGTTCCTCAGAAGACTTTGTTAATCATTTTATTACCCACAGGACTGGAAGATGTGTGACACCCAGCTTCAAATATTTGGCTTACCTTATGTGACCACAAACCACTTCCAGTATCTTCAACACCCCTGAACTGTCCTTGTTATTCCTGGTTTCTTAACCGTGTTGGAAGAAGGATGGAAGAGAACTTGTCTGACACCACACATGCACAGGACTCAGCCCTGTCATTACTTAAGAAATAATGGTGAGCTAGGTATGGTGGCACACACCTGTCATCTCAGCGCCCTAGAAGGCTGAGTCAGGAGGATCCCTGGAAAATTAGTGACTTAGCAAGACACTGTTTCCAAAAATTAAAAAAGGGTGGGGATGGGGACGTAGCTCAGTGTAAAGATCCTGGGTTCAAGCCTCAGTACCTTATAAAAAATTATATCGACAGCTACTTCTTCTAAATTTCAGTATTTGGTGGTATCCAAAGAATCACATTTTATTTCTCCATGAAATTTTAGTGTAGAAATAAAGAATAAGCACTGTTTACCCACTTTACTCACAAAGAAGCTGAAGTCTAGAGAAGCTTCGTCAGCAAGTGGGTTATTTTGGCTGCTCATTAGAGATGGAATAAACTGCCTAGGGTGAGCCGCCCAAGCTTTCCTCAGGGCTTAGGTCTGAGGACCATCAGCAAGCTGGGGGCACATACAAGGCATGCGGCCTCCTGTGGTCTCAGTTACCAGATGTATGAAAGGGGCTTAGTAAAACCGTACCTAGGAACTCGAAGTGTTGCCACAGAAACATGCAGGTGACTAACTGGGAAAGGCTACATAGAAACACAGGTTCCTAAGGCGCAGCTGTAACAGACTGTGTTGCTTTAAAGAATGATTAATATCAAGTGATTCTGAATTTCTCACACAGAGACAGAAGATAACCTATGTGTTACAAAGTCCAGGACCTACAGAAGAGAAATGGCATTTAGAAGGACAATTTATATTTTTCAAGGAACACAGTTGCTTAGATCTAATTGGCAAAAACAGGCTGCCCTCACGTGCAATTAGGCCATGCTTTAGCAAACTCGCTTGCTTGCTTGTTTGCTTTCTTTGATATTTTTTCACTTTCAGGAAAAAAATTTTAGAAAACTTTTACACTAGAAATGTATTTTAGATTAAGTGAGGTTTTACACTAGAAATGTATTTTAGATTAAGTGAGGTTTAAATGGTATCATGTTTTTTTTGAAAAGGCCAAGTTTAAAATACTGACATTTAAAAAGATTCATTTACAGAAGATGAAAAGCAGTTCAAACGCTACGAATCGATGTGCCTTCCTCCTCTGGTCTATGCCCAGCCAAGCCATGGGGGGGGGGGCACAAAGCAGCTGATTCTCAGAAGGACTAGTACAGTGCACAGTAAACATACAGGAAGAATTCTCCCCCGAGGCGGAAAAAAAAATTCCATTGAAAAGTACAAAGAACTATCGGCCAGCTCAGATGTTGTACAATCACTTGACCTCCCTGCACTAATAAATAAAAATGTCAACCATTCTTGCTCACTGGTCCTTCATTTGGAAAGTGCACTGATCAATCTTGCCTTTCTGGAGAGCGTGCCTTTCCAGGTCTCCTGGCTTTCAGCAGATTTGCTGGAAGCCGAGGCTCCGCCCTGTGTCTGCGGGAAGAGTCCATTTACTGAACCAAGGAGCTGAGCAAATATCGGGGTGGATGGGGTCACTCATGGCGTAAGACATACAGCGGGCTCCACTGGAGAGAGCTGGGCGGGGTTGAGAGGGACAGGGCTGGGGTACTTTCTGGGGACAGAGGAGGCACAGGCAGGGGCTACTGTTCGCAAGGGGACTAAGGGAAAATGTGACAGTCACATTTTCAGCCAATTGCTTCAACCATCAGTGAGAAAGCAGCAATCTACATGCTGGGGAGAGTAACATGTTAGCTGCCATCGCTTGAGTCTTTCCTGCCTTATCCCTTTTCCTCCCATATGCGTTATTTTCCTTTCATTGGCCTGGGTGTAGATGATCTGTTATGTACATGAGGGCGCCCTCAGGTTCTGTCCACCTGGAAGTCTCACTAGACTTGTGATATCACAGAATTCTTAATTCTCCACGCGTGATGACGTTCACATGCACACGGTAGATACGTGCAGCAGGGAAGGGAAGGAGCTTTTCTGTCTGGATAAAAGCCTCAGGGCTTCCATCACAGAGTCAGGCTGGTAGGCCACACACACACACACACACGCGCGTGCATACACACAGCCATGCACTGCAGATAAGTGAGAACCAAGTTAACAAGTGTGGTCTGCGTTTTCAGGAACTTACAACCTCTAGTGAGGAAGACACACCTGACTGCGAAGAGTACAGCAAAGTATCACTGGGGTGAGAGGGAGGGGACGCAGTGTTTGTGTTCCTGCAAAAGGGAGACGGAAGGTGGGTCTAATAGAGAGCTTCGCATAAGTATAATGGGTTATCCGCCCCCTCATCGCTCACTAAGTTTATTTCCTGGAAAGTCTCTTATCCTATCTTTCCGGATGGGAGAAAGGTGGCATCTGAGATAAGGCACTGTTTCCTTTCCTTGCCTGACTTTACTGCCAGCTGTGACTGTTCTCTGCTCTGTCAATATTCTTAGTTAGACATTTCTAACTAAGGACAGATGGGTGTGTATTTCATACTCCACATCTTGCACCTGCCTGGTAGTAGAACAATTTTATGTTTAAGCCATGAAGATGAATGACAGGTACATGAGAAGCAAGTGGGGCTGATAATCAGCAGTTGGAGAATTCTTCTGTGTCACTGAGAGCTCAATCTAAGGAATGAAAAAATCATCATTTTTCCCATCTGAATCCAGGCTGGCAAACAGGAGGACTTCCCATCCGATGCTTCAGGTCTGTGGCCCCTGACCCTCATGTCGCCACGTAGTTAGAGAACTGAGCAGACTAGCTCCAAACCGCCTGAGACCGGCAGGACAGTCACACGGGGATTCTCCAAGGACATCACTGATGCTGCAGCAGGAAAACAATGCATCAAATGGCCACACTGAAGCCAAACTTAAGCTGGGCAGCGAAAGGCACGTGAACCCATCTGTTCCTGTAACAGGGATTCAGAGAACAGGGAAATACATCCTATGGTGACTCAGCCTGGACAGCTGGTCCAGGTGGGAGCCCCGGAGACGCCCCTGAGCACTGCTGGAGACAGCAGAGACTCCTTGTCAGAGGCTGGCCCTGCACAGCTCCACAGGGGCCTGATTCTGGCTCCAGCGACAACTGTGCTGGGAGGGAGCTTAAAGATCATCCAATGAAAACCACAGAGAAAGGCCGAATTAGCCCATTTTTATTAAAGATAAACACAAATGACACAGCACAGAAGGCGCTGAAGGCTGTCACCCAGACTGATACTGACCACCCTGGAGGGGACAGCAGGGACAGGCAGGGGAGTCCCCACAGGACTGAGAGCCAGGGTGTAAACAAGGGAACGTAACGGGTCCACCAAACTTAAAAGGGAGTGGGTTACACGTAACACAGGAAATACTGCAGGAGGCAGCGTTATTCAGCATTATTACTGCAGCATTATGTGCGTTACCCGTACGCACACAGTGATTAACTATATGGGAAGCAACCAGAAGGTGACGCAGATACTATGCTGTCTGCTGACAGGATACAGTCAAACTTCAGTGTGGAGTATCTGGCGTTATTTTAGTGTTCTTTTGACCACACATGGATTAAGATAAAATATTACTGAACAGCACTGAGTGACACAAAATACCAGCTCTGTATGTCAGCCCTTTCTTCTTCTGGGTGCAGACATTTAGGCAGGACAGGACACCACTGCTTGGCACACCTGCTGCAGGTAGGTAGATTCTGATTAACAAGGGCTTTACCACTGGGAAAACCAGTAACTACCCTACTGTGTGACCTGGCTTTCAAAGACAACATTTCACTACCCTGTAGAATAATTAATTGGGGTGGGATTCAGAGGAACTCAGGCAAGTGAAAGTGTAGGTAAGATTGCTACACATTATAGACCCTTCTCCGGTAGTCACTAAGGGAGAAATGAAAGAACACCTCCTGAAAATTTCCTGTGTCAGGAATGATAGCAACTAACTGCCAATATATTATTTTGTTTCCTCTTCAACTGTCAAAGATTCAGACCAGTTTAATTTTTCCTAGAATCACAAGAATAGTTTGACGCAAGCTCTGCTTAACTTCAATTCCACACTTCCACTAGTCCTTCGCAGAAGACTCCCAAACTGTGCTACGCAGGAGCCGGAGTGTGCATTCATCTGAAAACAGGGCTTTCTTTCACAAGCACCGCAGACTGCTGTGGTTTGAATGTCCCTTCGGGGTTCATGCATTGGAAACTTATCTCTGAGTTAATAGAGTGGAAAAATGGAGCTTTACTCTCATGAATGCATGGATGCCATTCTCATGAGACAGCGTTCGCTATTGCACAAGTAGCTTCCTGAGAAGCATAGCTTGGGGCCTCTTCCATCTCGTGGGTGTGCACGCTTCCTTCTGCTACAGCTTCATGCTGCAAGAAGGTCCTCAACAAGTGGGAGCCCTTCAGCCTTAAACCAGAAACCCCTCCACCTTACACCAGCCTCCAAAGAGTGAGGAGCAGAGCTCTGTTCTTTATGAACTGCCCGGTTGCAGTTAGGGAAACACAGAACAAACACAGCAGGTGAAACACTTCGCAGTGTGCCAGTGTGGTCCAATCCTTAGGGAACTGTGATGGTGGTCACATAAGATGCCAGCTCTTCCCAACAGGAGAGAAGCTGAAGCGTGTCTCTGTGAGGACCTGGGCGGTGTGAGTGTGTAACAAACACTGGGACACTGTGAGGAGGAGACACGTGTTGGGTCATTTACAATGGCAAATAAGCCAATATATTACAAAATGCTGTTGTACCTGCCTAACTTTACTTTCCAGATAAGTCCTCATGCTGTTTTAGGTGCCTCGCTTAGAATGGACCAAAACACACAGCACAGGTGGAACACATGGTCATTCTAAGCCAATACCTGACCACAGGCTGGGGCTTCTCTACTCCTAATCTAGACATTTCAGTTGATTAAGCACTTTGGATCTATTATTACCACTGTGGATAGCTTTAGGAATTATCTCAGCAGGCTTCTGCAGAAAAACTCTGGGACAACACAAATAACATGTATTTTATAAATGCTTATGAATGACCTCACAAAATCACTCATAAAGTAAAACATTTGGTGTGTAATAAGTGCAAAATTGCATTTCTGAAATAAGTAATAGAAAGACTGCTTAGGAATAATCCAGTGTAACCACCTTTTCCTGATAATAAGATATGTAATAGAAATGTTAGCTTTATTAAAAGAACAAAGAGAATGAGAGAAAGACAGAGAATGATATATTCGTTAGGCAAATGTAGAAATAGATTAAAGGATAAAAATGAAGTTAAAATCACACATGATTTTACCACCCATACATTACATTATTAAGACTGCTGGATACTATTTTAACAAACAGGAATGCACGTGTGCATGTAGACACAGACACACACACACTCATACACAACCAGCGTGAAAACACTGGCATCATTATACTGTTTGTGGATTTTTCTGTCAATGTTTTCAAGTAGCTTTCACATTTTTACATCCTGCTTCACTTGACAAACTTAGTGAAGTCTTCCAACAACTTCTATGAAATGGATATATGCTTTCTTAACCTGAGGGTTCTCCAAGCCTGTCTGTTGTGAAGTGAGTTGGAAGAGGATTTCTGGGATGCTGAAAGGGGCACCCCACAAAAGTCAGGTTGAAACCTGGGAGTTAGATCCACCTCTGTGACCTCTGAGTAGGTATGTGGATCTCAGTCCTTCCTCTAAGTTAAAGACTGGCCAACTGTCACTTCTAGTCCAAATGAACTATGGTTCCTTTAACTCCCTCATCCCTGCCCTTGGGATGAGGGAACATCCACAGGTCTCCTTGGGCAGCCGGAAGAATCTCAGCTCACAGGGGGAGACACAGCGTTCAGGCCACTGCTGTGGTCACGGGATGGAGATTCTCCCCGCACCAGCAGAGGGGCAGACTGAGGACTGAGCGGCTGAGATAGAGGCCTGGGAACAAGCGGCCAACCACACAGCCAGAGCCTGAGAAAGTTACACAGGCAAGGGCCCCACGGGTGGTGACACTCCAGCTGGGGGTGACGCCACCCATGTGGGGGAAGTGGGATGGCAGCGTGGCAGTCCCAAGAAAGGGAGTTCACCGACTGAAAGTCCAAACTGAAGAGGATTTCGCGACTCACACCCCTGGGATGCTCCCTGAACTGGCAATCTCAGTAATGAGCCCGTTGTCTCCTGTTTCTAAGGCCGACTAACAGTCCCAGCCAACATCTGTCCCCCGAGGCCCTGAAGAACAGCAATCTCCCTATGTGTGTGGACTGCTTTTGAGGGCAGAGAAAACCCAAGCTGAGAGAGAGCTGTTCACCAGTGTGACTTGCACCTCCTACACCAGGCCTCCGGCTAAAGACAAGCTACACTGCCTGCCTCATTTCTTCCTTCTTTTTAACCTCAAGCCACAGAGAAGAAACGAAGTGGCTCAATTACCTTGTTAAAGGCAGAGCAAATAAAGCTGAGTGGAGCGAGGCATCATCCACCAGAAGGCCGCAAACCTCATGGCTCCTTGAAACCAACTCTGGCTCCTAGGTGTGCGGGGAGAAAATGGCTGAGGCTTCCGTGTCAGGGGGGAGCTGGCTTCCAGTCAGTGGTCCTCGCCGGCCCCCACCTACCACTGTCTGCTAACTCCCCGCTCCAAAGAGGCTCCGCAAGTCCAGGTGGAAAAAGTAGGTCAACTGCGTCATGAATTCCCAGGAAGGAAGGTTTGGTAGAATGCTTTGTCCACAGCCATCTTCTGCACCGTCTGAACCCTGGCAGTATCATGGAGGATTTATACAGTTTTATTACCTTGCGAGTACTTTCCCGCCACCCTAAATCATTCAGTGTTTGTGAAAATGTGGATCATATGAATCCGTCTAATGAGGACACAGCCCTGTGCTACAGTTAAATCTCACCAAGCTTATAACCATGAATTTCCCTTATTAAGTTCCAGTCTTCATATGTAAATGGAAGTATTAAAACAATGAGATACAGATCAAAGTTTTAATTTTAGTCCCTTGCCTCAGATTTAATTTTAAAGCCTTAAAATATGCAGAGAATTGCATTTCTTTATTCTTACAGCTGTTTAAAAGAGAGTTAATTATCTCCTGCAATATGCACACACTACTTCTGGCTAACAGTTCTCTCAAATGAACGAATGCCTTTCAACTCAGCGTCATCGTTGCATTCCTAAGACTGATGAGGTCCTTCTTCAAAATCCTGTGCCTGAGTCTTCCTACACTGGGTTTCTCTGTGCAGCTGAGTTATCCTGTTGAAAGGCCATAGGCTCATCTGGTATTCACCGGGGGTCCATCTGGAGTGAGTCTCCAGGGAGAAGATGCCACTTTACACTGTATGTGTGGGTTTCAGTGCCAAATACCTTTGCTTGGCTTCCTAAAATTCATGGGTAGTTGGACAAGATTTGGCTTCTTAGGTATCACTTCATGGATTCATCTGTTGGGGCACAGTGATAATGTAGAAAGACACTCATGAGATGGTAAACCTACAGATATTTCATGATCCATTAGAGGTCTCTGACAAGTTGCTGTTCTGCTGTTTCTGCTAAATTCAGTTGACCCTGACAGTGTCCACAGCCCAGCCGCAGATGAGCACTAAGTCTGAGTAATGGTGATACCTTAGGGCACCCTGGGCTGATTGGTGCCCATTCAGCAAAGGGCCTCTCTCTGGAACACTTGTATTTTATGGTGATGCCCTTAACTGTGCTTATCCTGTAAGGGTCCCCTCCCCTGGTTCCTGGAGTGTCTCTGTTGTTTCAAGACTAGCCTGTCTATCCGTATATGATTCAGTGTATGTGACCAGTCATGTAACGTTTGGTCACTCGCATTGCCCCCCCCCACTTCTAATTCTATACAGACTAAATCCTTCCTGATTCAGGGCGGTTGCTTGGGAGGAATGATCCCTGCCACAGTCCACTGGTATGGAATCCAACAGTCCACTGGTGTAAAGATTAAATGCTGCCTTCGTATCTCCTCAGTGCTAAGAGCCTTCCTTTTGGCTTGGCTTGGCTTGGGAAACTTCCCGCAACACATCCACTACCCTCTTGGCTGGTCCTGAACCAACTGTTCTTTGTTATTTGTTAGGAAAAAATGCTGTATAAATGGATGTCTGCGCACATGTGTATTGTTGACTCACTGTGTGCCATGGTGAGCCTCAGAAGGGAACGGGGCTGTTCCTCTGCCTGTTCCTAATGAAGGTTCTTACTTAGTGTATGTGTGATGGAAACCCTAGCAGGTAACAGGGATGGGGTGCTGACCAGGGATTTTTCTCCAACCCTCACACTCTCTTAGTAATGCGTGAGGTGAGCCACCCTGTGGGACTCTGAAGGAGTTGCGGTATAGGGCCACTTTTGTTACCTAAACATTGAGAGTGACCTGGAGGAAGGGATTTTCATTGCTTAAACGTGCAAAATCAACACCGCTTTGGCTTGGGTACATATTATCTTATGTGAAATGATGAGCTGGCTTCAGTGCATCTTCCTTTGTTCTCTTGTTTGCTCTCTGGTTTTGACCTTGTTTCGATTGATATTCTTATGCCAGAATTAGGACACGCACTAGTAGATGATAAAGGAAAAGATTTAGACATCAGATGAAGACTTTAACATCTTTTGGATGGCATTCAAATTTTAAAGAGTCTCTTCCTGTCAATTCTAGGCATTATCTTTACTTATTATCTTTACTCTCCTTACGGAAACCTATTCAAACCCACACACGTTTATCCAAGTTATCTCTATCAATAGTTTGGACATTTCGAGTAGACACACTGAAGCTACAACTTGCTTTAATGACATTCACAGTCAAAAATGTTATTATAATATGATGCGATAAAGTATTTTTCACTGTGTTGTTTTAGCATTTTCCACATCATACGATTGGACTTTTATACAAAGCAGGTATAACAGAGATCCTCCTTCACTCAAAACATGCATGCCAACAAAGCAAAATAATTCTGATGAATTTACAAGTACGTCATATAAAACTGACACTTAGCAAACATTTGTTGCCAAACAACTAAGTAGACACATATCCAAGGAAAGAGTATGATCAAAATGGGTCAATATCTAAATTATAAAAATTTATGACATAAAAGACACTGCCGTTAATGCCCTGTCAGTATCCTGGCTTTCTTAGAGTTCTCAGAAGGGATCACTGCATTTACCATAAAACAGGGTGAAAATAAAAACAGGGTAAAGTGTTGGTGAAGGAAAAGAAACTTGCCCTAGGAATCCAAGATCTAACACAAAGTACACTATTAAAATATCTTGATGAAGCTTTTCATTGAGTAAAATGTACATATAAACATACAATTCATTAAGTATACAGCCCCAGCCAGATCTCGTAATCAAAAATTGCTGGTATTCCCAGAATCTCCATTGTCAGTTTTCCTCCAAGGGGAACAATTATTCTCACTTCTTTCACCATAAATTCACTTTGTTTAATTTTGTCACTTAATTAAATGGAACCATACTATGTGTATTTTTTAGACTGATTTTTTTAGCTCAATATTAGAAATGGGCTTCACTCCCAATGCATGCAGTTCTTTAGCATTATTGTAATATGTCCCATTCTGTAAGTGTACTGTAAATTATTCATTAGTCATATTTAGGTAGTTTCTAGTTGAAGGCTTTTTAAGGTTCTTGTAAGTGGTTCTGTGATGCACATTACATATGTTGCATGCATTTATTATGAGTATGGTAGCTGCCCCTCACCTATGGAGGATTCACCCAAAATCTCCATCACCTGCCTGACACCACAGAAGGACACAAACCACACACCCACTGCTCCTTCTTATGCATAAATATATAGAAAAACTATAACAATATGCTGCAATTGCATTTTTAAAAACAGGATTTTTTCTTAACTTTTTTATTTGATGCTTTTGGAAATTCACCGACCATGAGTAGTTCAAAGCATGGAAAGAGAAGGAGCCGTACATTCTTGGGCGGGAGATAGAACAAGCCAGAGGGTGAGGTCTGCTCGGTTACAGGGCTCAGAGTCAACACATCTCCACAGTGCCGCGACCCCTCTGCATCTCTGCAGCAGGGAGGGGATGAGCTGCTCCACTTTCACAGCGTCCCTTAGCATTAGGCTCCTGTTTAATGATACATCCGATGGTCAGCAAGGCCGCTCCGGTATAGTTTAAACTGCACTCACTTGAAGCGCAGTGATGCTGACAGTTATGCTGTGTCCACTTGCTGTTTGGTGTCATTCTCTGAGAACCCGTCCTATGTATCTGCTATGGGGTTGTCAGTGTTCTTCTCAGTGATATGGGGGATCCAGTCATGCAGCTCCTGTGATGGATTCTTCAGTGAAACTATGCATTATAAATGTACTTTCCTCTCTGCGGTTTTCCTTTCTTATTTTCTAATGCGTGTCTTCTGAAATGCAGAAGTTCTTCATTTCTTTCTTCAATGTAATGAGTTTGGTTTCCTCTTTAAAAATAATCTTGGCCTAACTCAAGGTATTTTTCTCCTAGCAGCTAAAGACTATCTTCACTGACAATCCAGTTACAGTTACCATGTGTGCTATGTGAGGTATTCATTGTGGCACCATTCGTAACAAAAACATTTCCTCTCTCTCTCCGTCTCTCCCCATGTCTCTCTCTCTCTCTCTCTCTCTCTCTCTCTCTCTCCCTTTCTCCCTTTCTCCCTTTCTCCCTTTCTCCCTCTCTCTGTCTTGACTGTTTCCATCCTTGCTAAACTGTGTATGAGGAAATATACATAATAAATCTTGATGTCTGCTAAAGTATATCATCCAACTTTGTGAGTCATCTTCAAACCTCCTTTTGCTATTCTTGAGCTTTGGCATTATCATATAATTTTTATGACTATACAGTAAAACCTGGGAATTTCTAATGGGCTGACCTTGAGTTAAGATCACTGTGGAAAAAACTGGAATCTTTCATAACATTGAGAATTCCAGTGCATGACCAAAGTATACCCCTTCTTTAGTTTAGGTCTTTTAAATTTTTTTTCCTTCCAAGTATGTTGTAGTTTTCTTGACCAATCATTATGTATAAGATTTGTTAAATATATACAATACATTACTTGTAATTTTATTTCAGACTTATCAAGAAACATTAATAAGAAATTCAGGGAAAACTTGTGGCATGACAGCTTCGTGATTTTGGGTTAGACACATACTTCTTAAACAGGACACAGAAAGCAAAGCCAGGTGTGGCCGCACTCTCCTGTAATCTGACCCTCCCTCCGGGAGGCAGAGGCAAGAGGATTATAAATTTGAGTCCATCCTGGGAAATTATCAACTAAGGAAGACCCTGTCTCACAATAAAATATACAATACAATAAAATAAAACAATGAATGAATGATTTGGAACTCAGGGGAAAGACTCTGGGAAGAGTCCCAGTACTGAAAAAGAAAAAGGACCAAAACAGCTGATTCTTAATTCACTTACTGATAATATTTTAACATACATCTGCAGTATTCATGCTTGCTTTCTGCAGGTCTTTACTATGTTCCTTTTGTGTCTTTCACTGACTTATTTTGGATTAATAACACATTTAAAAACCACTCCAATTCCTTCTCAGTGACTTGGTAGTTAAATGTTACCTCACTATCTTTTAGTTGTTACAATCGTTATTAAGGGATACATTGTCATTATTTTGAAGCCTAATATAAATTAATTCTTTCACCTCTTTACAGCCATCTCATGGACCTTAAGTCACTTTATTTCTATCCTCATAATGTTATTATTCTAAGGTTTTAAACTTCTTCATGTACTTAAATTTCACAGTTGATTATCATTATTTATCCAGAGACATGCCCTGTTTTCTGTTTTTCATCCCGTTCATTAATTTGTGTTTCTGTGAATGAGTTCTGTGTGTGTGTGTGTGTGTGTGTGTGTGTGTATGTGTGTCTGTGTGTGTGTATGTATATATGTGTGTGCATTTTTTGGAGTCATTTTACTCATCCCTGAATAATTATCTTTCATATTTCCTTTCACAGAAATTGGTATATATGAATCATAGCTCAGTGTTTTTTATGTGAAGATGACTTTCAGTTTCATTTTTGTGTTTTGCATAGCATTTTGCAAATGTAATTTAATCTTCTGAAGTGATTTTAGAATTTCTCTGTCTTTATATTTTAGCAGTTTCGATCTGATGGCTAAGTCTAATTTTTATTTGCATCTATCCTCTTTGGATTTTGCTGCTTCTCTCAAATCTGTATGTTTCTCTATTGTATCTTTCATCAGTTTTAGAAAATCATGAGTCACTATCTGTTCAAGACTGGTTCTGACTCCTTATCCTCCTCCTCCTCTCTTGGAACTCTAATTACATCTATATTGTTCTTCATCTCTTAGTTTTCTTTTCTTTGGTTTCTGTAATTTTTCTCTTGTTCTCATTTAGCCAGCCAATCCTTTCCGCTGGGATGTCTACTAACCTACTGCACAGGTGCCATATAAATTCCCAAAGTTCTTGAAAGGAAACACCACTAAAACATTGAGCTCTTCCCAGTTAATTTCCCTTCTTCCCAGAAAAAAATTTTAGCTCTCCAATATTTAGTTTTTTCTTTGTTCTTGAATCCTTTTTCTTTGTCCTCCTTTTTCTTCTTTTCCCTCTCTAAACACGCACACACACACACACACACACACGCACTTGATTTGCTGCAAACTCACGTTTTTCTTTCACTCCAAGGATATAACCTGTAAATTTGTATGGTCCTATTTCAACTTACTGAAAAAATTCTTTGGGGATGTAGCTGAGAACACTGTATTTTAATATGTTTTCTGGGTGATTCTTCTGCATATTGAGATAGAATAACCATTAGAAGAGGAAAATGGAATTCAAGATCTTATACTCTAATCCTGGTGTCACTATTAATATTTAAAATCCCTGTTATTCACAGAACCTAGGCCAGTGCTGACATCTCCTGGGCTCCCATGTTCACCTGAAAAAAGGACCATCTGGTTTATTACTTGAGGCAAGGTAATGAACCGCTTACCCTTCAACAACCACCCCCTTTATGTATTAATATGACAAGAATGCCCATATGCCTTCCCAAACAGAGAGAAAAAATTCTCGTCTCACTCACCAACTAGTTTGAAATTTCAGGTAACAATAATGTGGCAAGAAGTAATTGGCACTCAACAATGATCTCTCTGAGGCGCTATCAAAATTCAACTTTGCAAGTGTTAAAGATAAGATACTCAGCTGTGTTTTGATTGGCCTACAGTCCTTTGGTTTGTCCAATCTGGTGCTTTTGGAAAAGGTAAGATTTCAGACAGAGAGGACAAAAGCATTACCATCTTTTAGATTGGCTCTGTGTGTGTGTGTGTGTGTGTGTGTGTGTGTGTCTGGCGATACCATTAATGCAGTTGGAGGAAATATTTTGCTAAAACTGCCACTAAGTTCAATCCAAAGAGGACTCGGAGAAGAAAAAGATTGAGTAGGGGTGAAAACAACTTATAGCCAATGAACCTAATTAAAGAAATGTATCAGGAAAGGTTAAATGATAACAGAAAACATAACTAAAACGAGCACAGAACAACAAAACTAATTGTATCTGAAGGAGAAGATTAAACAGGACATGTCAGCACAATTGTGATTCCTTAGGAAAAGTCCCAGAGTTTGGAGAGCAGAGGGCGGAAGCATCAGCCTACCTCTTCCAGCTGTACCAGCAGGGTGACGTTGTGGCCTTGCTCTGCTGTCAGCTTCCCGTCAGCAGTGAGGATCCGGAGCCCCCGCGGGGCCTTGCCCGGACACTTCTGCGGTTTGGCAGTGTACTGCTCTCGCACTCCGTCTGTGCAGTTGTTGGAAACCACCTTTCTGTACCTACAGGAGAAGAGCTCAAGTTATAAACCGGCCCGTTCTAGTGCACATGACCCCCGAGTTTCTGAACTATACTTGGTAGTCCGCCCTAGGACCACCACTGACCACAGGACCACCCACGTTTCATGCTCCTGTGACACCAACTGCTGCTTTGCAGAAAGCACCTGCCAGAGAGAGGAGCAGCAGGTAGCAGGCTGTATCTATCGTTAGTGTTTTCCCTGAATTTTGCTATTCATATCATCACTTTAGTCACTTTGGAGCCATTGCACATGCACAGAATTAGCGCACATTGTCTGCACCCTCACCAAGATAAAATCTAGTTGCAGAAGTATACATGAACAATATTGAAGATATTTGAGGATTACACTGAGCAATACTATTGTCTCCTTTTAGCCTCCAGGAATTTTTCCAAGATGCCCAGGGGACTCCTGGCATACAGGATGGTACTGAACCCTATGAATGCTAAGCTTTTACTGTATATGCACACTGTGGAAAGGCTGAATGTATGATTTAGGCAGATTAAGAGATTAATGAAAACAGCACACAGTACAACAATCAGAGCAGTACACTGTAATAAAATTCATGAGCTTGTGATCTCTTATGCACCTGATGCACATTGTCTTGTTGACCTCACGCTTCTTGTGATGATGTGAGATGACACAATGTCTATGTAAAGAGGTGAAATCAGGTGAGTGAGAGAGGCACTGTGACACAAACTTAGGCAAGATCTCATCTCATCACTCCGAGACACAATCTGAAACTTACGGATATTTTACTTCTAGAATTGTCCACTCAGTACTTTTAGTCTGCCTTGACTGTGGGCAACTATTGAATGTAGGACTAAGGAAGGGGGGAGGCAACTGTGACAACTGCTTATATTGCAAGGGAATTCACAACTCAGAGAAAAAATAGATTACCACTGTTATGTTACTCCATGTTACATCTGCAGGACACTATAGTAATAGCACAGTGCTGTGGGAAGGATGTTCGCTAGATTTGACAGTCTTTACCATTTCATGAGACTCTACCGATTAAACTACTGGAACCTTACATGAAGGGGGCTTCAGCTTTTGCAGATTGAGTAAATCCTTCTTACTCTTTTGATCACTTATTTTATCTTTAATAGAGAAATGAGACAGATTACAGAACCATTTTGTATAATTCACCAGATTCACAGAGAATTTCAATCTGTGACTCTAGGACATCAAGATTTAACAATTGCGAGGTTCCCTATTACCTATTCATCTTTTTTCCTACCGGTCTGCCGTAACCACTTTATGCATTTATATATTTGATTTCCCGAATCCACTCAGCTAGAGTTAATTCTCTCTTTCTCCAAAAATAAGATCTGACTAGAAAATAATCAGCTTAGAAATTAGAGATCAAAACTGCGGGCCCCATCAGCCTGTCCCTGCCTGGCCTGCCATCACTATTCTGTCTCTTGGTGCCCACTCCCTAAGGCAGGGAAGGCCAGGGCAGGATGCTTGGGCTTGGCAGTTTGATCTCCAGTTTTCAAGGCTGATTATTTTCTAGCTATTTTTGGAGAAACACAGTGGTAGCAGTAAAACTGGAGGCACTCAAAGCTCACATCTTACGATCATGGACCAGAGGTTGGCAAATATGAGTCAGATGCTATAAGTTTACTCTGTAGGCTGTGTTGTCTTGACTACTCAACTCTGCAGCTCGGCCAGGAAAGCAGACATAGACAGTCCAAGTAAAGCCAGCTTCCACTAAAACTTTGCTTACAGCTCCATCGCTGGAGTGGATTTGGCCTGCAGATAGTTTTCCAACCCACAGCAATGCTCTTTCCTCTGATCCTGATGTCCTGACTGATCACCTGACAGCAGCTGAGGAAATCGAAGGAGGCAGAGGGTACATGGTCGGCCATTCATAGTTCACATAGCTCCAGTGGGAGGTGCAAGGATTGAGTGGATCACCCACACGTGATTTAAAACTGCCTCATCATTTAGCAAGTGATGATGAAATGTTAATGGTCACTTTTGTTTAATATCATCATCATCTTTCCTTCTTTACAACCTTTCCACGGATTTCACAGGCCCTCAGGATAAGGTGCAAATCTCCTAATACTTCACAGAAAGCCCTCCTCAAATCAACTTCAATCTGCTTTTCTGAATCCCTTCTCCTCAAAAGCTCATTGTGCTCCAGTTGAATCTCTTTCTAATCCTCTTGAAAATACTTTTCTTGTGCTCTTTCTGCTTCTCTCTCCTTCTGCATGCACACAGAATGTGCAACCCAACCTACGAGGTAAAATTTACCTCCTGCCTTCTCTAAGACTATTGCTCTAGGATAGAAAACAATAAAAAGACATTTAGAGAATGTTTAATATGTTCTAGTCATGTACTAAATGCTTTATGTGAATTATCTCATTTATCTTTAAAATAGCCCTACTAAGGAAGCTACTGTGATTTCCCCTAATATTCACAGGAAGAAAATGAGACCAATGGGTGTTAGTTTATTTCCTGAAGGTCACATAGGGAGGACCCTAGACCCTTTGCCTCAAGACGCCACTTTCCCTACTGCTGCATTGCTCTTCCTGTTTAAATGGAACAAGCCCAACCCTCCTCTGAACTCTGGGAAGATTCATCCTGATTTAATTCACAGGAATTCTTGGATTTTCACTGTTTTCTGTGTGGCCATGAGAACCTTCAGTTCCAACAGGGCTTTCTTGTGTCCACGTACCGCGGCTGGGCCTCAGCAGGCCCATGTTGGCATGACTGCGTCCATTTAAATGCTGGGTACTTGCATAGCAGACGGTTGCCACACTCTGAAAATCCCGCTCACCTACAAAGCTCTGCTGGTCCTGTCCTTTGTACAGCAGTGAAGGTATTAACACCTAGTCCTTTGAGGAAGGTGATCTCCAAAACCACCTGCTCTACCACTAAGGTCACAGCCCATCCTGATGGGTCATTTTCATGTCTGAGCATTCAGAACATCATTCTATTAAAAGAATCCTCCAAGGTGTTTATGCTCCATAAAAGAAAATAAGGACTGCTGATCATCAGTGTGTGCTAATGAAAAGAGAAAATAAGACCTGATAGGAGAAAGAAGGAAAATAAATGTAGACATTGGAGAATGGTACCATTTTGTACCCACAAGGGTAACAAAAAATGACCCGCACCACCATCCAGAGTAATGACGGTGTCACGGTGAGTTCAACTGTCCATCTGAAATGGCCTGCACGCTTTAGGGACAAGGCACTATGCAAACCCAAGGCAGGCAATGATGCCAATCACTCAGCATCCAAGCACACCTGGGACTCCGTCTTGGTGACCTGCTACGGAAGTGTGGGCCCACCATCTCCACTGGCATCATTGCCACAGAGCGTCCCTTTTGTCTGTCACTGTTCTGACTAATCATCACCTCAGGCTCTCACGCATCCTGCAGCAACAGGGAGTTCTGCTTAGATCCCAGGCACAAACATGTTCCCCTGGGATTCTGTCACTGAGACGGCTGGTAATGATTTTTTAAAACGCTCATTAAAAACCATTCAGAAACCATTTTATTTCTTGGGTGAAAATGGCATTGCATTAGCCTTACCAGATCTGTGCCTGAAATCTAGAAGAAAATTGTGCAGAAATACAGAGTTAATTTACTCAAGTAAGCACACACCTGCTTTCTGCATTACAGAATGGTTCTATTTTCATCCCACAGCTGTCCTCGGGTCTGAGTTACATAAATGAATAATGCATTTAATATGTTATTAAATGGGGCCCGCTGCCTCCGTAATAACAAGGCAACTTATGATTATGTTGGAGCTGAGCGCTGAATATTACTGGGATACATTTAGTTGGGGAAGCATTCTTCAATCTGCCAGGAAGAAAAGTGCTTTGTAATGGCCAGGGAGTCTTTGCACAATTATTGAAAAGGAAACATTCGCAAATGGGGCTTTGATATTACTTGCGGCTCATCAGCAGACAGTACCTTATTACTCCAACAATCCCGCTCTCAGCCGTTCGCTTCCTTCCTCTCTGGATGTGCCACTGTCACCTTTTCCTTTTTACCTACACCTTCTTTGATTTTGCCTCTCTGTTGCCTGCCAGGCTTAAAAAAGATGAAGGCCATGTTTCTTTTCTCTGTGAGAGAAAGCCAGCAAGCAGCACTGAATAGCTCCATACCCTGTGTTTTTCTCTGCTACTTGAGCATATTCTTTTCCCGTACGCATTTAGGGTGATGGTTTTGGATACTGATCACTAGTATTCACTGTGCTTAAAGGGAAGGTGTTGGCTAAGCTCAACAGAACTCAACGTTGCCTTCCTAAATTTCTTAAAATTTATTTTTAATTGACAATTATATTTATTGGATATTCTGTAATGCTTTGATCTCTCCAGACATTTCAGAAAGACAAGGTAATTGGCACGCTCCTCACATCAACTTAAGTTTTTATGGTATAAGAGCATTAAAACCTTTGTTTTAGAAATTTTAAAGCATACATTATTATTAAACAGGATCATCATGCCGCACAAAAGCTCACTGGAACTTTTCACACGGTCTAACTGAAACTGTATGTGATCGCCATGTCCCTTTGCAGCACCTCTATCTCCACCCTGACCTTGGAAACCACCTTTCCGCACTCTCCTTCTGAATGACCAACTTTTCACAAGAACACAGAGGAGAGATCGTGTAGTGTTTGTCTGTGCCTGAATAATTCCACTTGACATAAGGTTCTGTAGTTCCATCTGTGTTGCAAATGTTGAGTTTCATTCTTTTTAAAGACCTTCTATTATTCCATTGTGCATCTCCACCATAATCCCTTCATCCATTCATCCTCTGATGGACTGGTTGCTTCCCTATCTGGGCTTCTGTGAACACCAATAAACAGGCAAACGCTCCTATGGCTCCAGCATCCCCTATGATCCAGTGATCCCACTACTACTGCATGATCCTCTGCCTCACTTTGGGGGTACTGTAAAATATATAGATGACCAAGTCCTAGGAATTCTAATTTAATGGAGAACTTTGCGTATCAGTTTGTTTTTAAGTTTCCCCTGGTGATTCCTGCCCACACCCGGGTTTAAATACTACCACCCTGGAGGCTAAAACCAGTGTTGTAGAAACAAACTTTCTGAGTTTGAACTCAAGATCTTATGGACAGGAACTTAGGCAATTTACCCAAAACTTTCTCGCATCTTCAGGTTCTCTGCCTGTAAAATAGGGGCAGCTGCAAACATTCCTTAAAAGATTGATTGGGACGGTACCATAGTGAAGGTTTGTCACAGATTTTGAAATGCTGTAAGAATTCTGCAATTCCTAAAACACAAAAACTTGATTCTTCAATATTAACTATTCCCTGAAAACGTTCTGATTGCCAAAATCCTTGTACGATCAAACCCAGCCATGTCAACTCTTTTCTTACAACCATTCAATGGGTCCTGTGAGCTTTTTCTGAAACATCAAGTTCAGGTTTACAATAAAGATCCACATTCTGTCCTTGGGCACCTTTCTGGCTCTTGCTCTTTGCTCAGCTGTGATGCTTCCTGCACCCAGGCCAGCCTGAGCGCCTTGTGTCTTTCTTTGCCCATGCTGTTCTTGCTACATGGGATCCTCCTTCTTCTTGACTCACTTTGACCCAGCATGAAAATCATGCCTTTCTGTGAAGCTGCTTCTTCCTGTATTCACAGTAGTCAGCATGTTTAACCAGCAACGTAGAAGGAGATCTTATTGTACCCCAGTGGCCATTATCTCACTGAGCTATGGGGTCCCACATCGGCACTCACACTGAGGAAAAAAAACAGCTTAATTTCTTGGACTGTACTATATGCCTGGCTTTCAAGAGAAAACCCTAGTTTGTTACAATGGCAGTGGATTTAATGAAGCAGGAAATGGAACAAACCAGGGGTGGGGAGGAGGTTGGTCCTGGGAACAGTATACGTCTAAGCTGTGAAATACTCCCAGACTCGGCACCATAGCCCTGCAGGTATGCAGCGGGGAAGCAGCAAAGTGTGCATGCTCAGGGGTTTAAATGGAGAGATCCGCACAGTCATAGATCTCCGACGTCAGGGACCCAGGGCTGCAGCCAAGTGAGCGTGCATGGCTTCACAATGGGGGCAGAGATGGTTCCTCCACTCCATACCAAGAGAACCTCTTCCAAGGCAATTGGCGGTGTAGGGGCCCAGATCTGCTCACCCTCAGGGACTAAGCATTATGCCAGACGTTGAAGTTGAGGGATCTCAGGAGTGGCAGGACAGCTGTGATCCCGAAGATTACTGTGTGTGCTTTAACTAGGGTCCCTGTGACAATGTACACGTTGGGGTGGTGATGTACCCAAAGGACATGATGGAATGTGGTAGCCGTAACATCACCGTTCAGAAAGCAGCAGAGTTCCGCGGTTGGCTAGGCAGGTTTTCCACTTTGGCCTCCTAAAAGCAACAGCTCTCTGGACTTTTCCCTGGGCGTTCCTAGATCTGGGGGGCTGGCAGGGGCCGAAAGGCCAGGTGCATGAAATAAAGCTTTTCCTGCATTAAGCAGGACAGAAGTACGAGTCATTTAACTTGAATAATAAATGGAATGTGACTTCATTTTGAGTGCAAGCTTGATGAAATGGGACATATGGGCCTACTTAACTAAATGGCATAATATAAAGAATCATGAGAGCATCTCACAGAATTCACGACTGGAGTCAACTTGTACAACTAAATGTTATACAGAGATTTTTTTTTTCTTTTGAACACTGCAGTCCAAGGTATCCTATGAATCATTTTGATTGATCATGGATATGTCAGAACTGGAGAGAACTCAAAGATCATCCAAGACAATTTCTTCTCTCTGCACATCAGGATAAGGAGACTGACAGTAGAGTCACCCAGGTCACACAAGGAAGAACTGGCACTTTGGGGCCTGGGGGTTGATCTGGTCTTCCCTCGCTGCCATGCTGGCACCCCTGGTGTGGCTGGAGACAGTCATGTGAAGTGGTCGCCCTCTATAACAGCAGTCAGTATCATCTCCTTTTTCCAACCTCTATGCCTTTAGAGCTGGAAGACCTGACCTAAGAAATATACCCTGAAGAATCAACTTCATAGCAACAGCTATTGTGTGTCTGCTAGAAGACTGCACAGTTCTGGCTAGGAAACATCTACCCAGGCTCTCGCAGTAATGAGTGTGTAAATAGTGTGAATGTTTTCCTTTCTGTGGGCTTTAAACACAGGCATGCACTACTTTTAGGGTCAGTTATTCTCTTTGAGGCACACTGTGAAGTCTCGGGGAGTGGAGATCACATGGAACCTCAGAACCCTGACCGGGGACCTGGGATAGAGTCCCCTGTGTGAGGACTGCAGCTCTCACAGTCCCCAGAAGAAGCAAGGCCAGGCACAGGGCAGGTAAGCCAGGGTCTCACTCTTTCTATGGTTGATGCAGAGATAAATATGGTTATGAAAAGCATGTTTTAAAACATTCCAAAAATATGGTAGCAGCATGGAAATCAGTACTTTGCTAGAATTTATAGATGTACTTTTTCTGGGCCCCACTAAGTAGTCTTATGTTGAATTTGTGCTATTTATTAAAAAAGTACTTCTTGAGTAAATATCCCCACCATAGAGTGAGGCACTAAACCCAAGGACCCATTGGAATTGTCTTTGAATATTCTTCCATGAGGGATTAATGATTCCATAAAGAAATTCCACAGGAGATATTCCTAAACACGTTTCTGAAAAACACATCTAGGAATATTTTTAACTTAATAGTAAGATGAAATGTGTCCCTTGAGAGGATTGTTTTGTTTTCTTAGAATAAAGCATCCCAGTAGCCACTTTATTTTATATTTACAGAATCTTTGAATGTTGTCATGAAACAACCAATGTCTTAGTTAATTTAAGAACTTAAATTGGCAATATATTACCTGGTTTGAAGCAGAATAAACACAATCTAACCACATACCAATATAGCTAAATATGGAAACTGATGTATTGATGACACTGATGCAGAAACAAGGAGGGGTGGATTTGGGGCTATTTCAGCATTAACATGCAATAAAATATACAAATGAATACTATGTGCATTTTATTTGAGCAAGAGGAATTATTCAGTAATGAGTAGAGGGTTTTCCGGCCTAAGTGACATCAGTGGACAGACATGCGTTTGGGCGTGTAGTGGTCTTATCACTAATAGGTCATTATTTCTGTTTTACAGGTAAGAAAATAGTAGCTTACATTAACTATATCCCGTATACAGACATTTGAGTCACTATTAAATTTCAAAATCTTATGTGAATTACAGAATCACAACAAGAAGTTTTTCCTCTTCTTTTCTATTTCACTTGGGTTGGCTGAAAATTACCGACGCTATCTACATTTTGTAAAGAAGTATGCTATATGCTTCTTCCATAGTATAATTTAATCACACCACGAAGGTAACTAACAAAATTTTATAGGTTAAGAAAGGGGGACTAAGAGAAACAAAGTCAGTTGCTAAAGATAATGGTTAAGCGGCCTTTTAACCAAACAAAAGTCTTCAGTCATATTTCCCTCTCTATCGTAACAGACAGAAAGCCCAGTGTCAGCCTCCTTTCTTTCTGACTGCGGAAGGCGTGGGGCAGAGGTGGAAGAGGCAGGCCCTGAGGTGGTGAGGCACAGCGGGCTTTGCTCATGCTGCGCTCCGACTGTGGGTCTCAGACACCCCCATGCCGTGGCGGACCAAACAGTGAGCACAGCGGCCACACCGCGAGCATTCACCACCAGCACCTATTTATCCTGGTTCCCACCGTCTTTTCTAAATCTCAGCCAGGAACTGAGAGAAAATATCACACAACAGCGAGGCTAATAAAAATGTAAGCATCTCCTCCACATGGCATTTCTCTTGGGTATAGAAGTAACCTGGGCTGAACTTTTTTATTATGATGAAGTGGGTGAATCTGGGAGCAGAGCTATACACAGAGCAAGGAGCTGAGTGCCAGTGACCATAACACTCACAGCACGGCCATTTAGAAAGAAAGAACGAGTAAAGGAAAGAGAAAAAAAGGAAGGAAGGAAGGGAAAGAAAGAAAGAAAGAAAGAAAGAGAAAGAAAGTAAAGAAAAGAAAGAAAAGAAAGAAAGAAAAAAAGAAAAGAAAAAGAGATAGAGAAAGAAAGAGAAAGAGAAAGAGAAAGAGAAAGAGAAAGAGAAAGAGAAAGAGAAAGAAAGCAGTGTCTCCTTTGCCTGCATGTTTGGGATATTTGCGTGTTGCCTTAACTGGAAAGAGATGTCCTCAGCAGACCTGCTGTTTGCATGCTGGGGTGTGGCTACAGGTCGCCTTGGGTGTCCTTGGGAGCTAAAGGATAAGGTAAAGGAGGCACTGAAGGAGTGGGGTTAGGCAGGCCCAAAGGCACTCTGAACTTTTCCCCAGCCCTGAAGCTAACGCAGGCTCTAGCCTGACTGAGCATGGGTGCATGGAAGGCTTAAACTGGCAGTGCAGAGACTCCTAAGGTGCAAGATGACTCCTTAATTCTACAAGCTCTGAGGCACTGGCAACAGGACTCGTCCTTAAGAAAACTGCCACTGTGGCTCCACCAACAGGGTCATGTTCAGTTCTTTTTGCCTGAAGAGACCCTGCTGCACTTAGCAACATGGAAGGAACCTACTTTTCCCTCCAGGCAGGAATCCATCCACATCTGCATTGTAAATAGAATGGCAGTTAATTGGAATAAGATCTAACCTGTGTAGCTGAGGCAGCCTGTGAGCAGGAAGCTGGTGCTCTAGCCCGTGTGGGACACACTGGCAATGCCCGATACCCAGCCAGGTCTAAGAAGTAATCATCTGACCGAGTGAAATTTGCTTTATAAGAGAGAGAAGCACCTCCAATTGCCAAAAGAGAATCTAATTATCACTGTGTGTTTTTAATAGCAAGCAATACAGTGTGAGAATGTTAACTGCTGCCTCGTTTACAGCTGCAGCAAAAAACACAAAACAGTCCAACTGTCTATAAAAAGGGATGATTACATAATCTTATAATAATTAATACTAAGGAATAAAAAGAAATGAGATGGAAATAAGCCCTGTATCTTCCGACTTGGAAAGATGTTGAATACCTGTTTTCAAACCAAAAGGCTCATGAAGAATAATATATCAGCAGCAAATCAGTTATAAAAACAACCTCCAAAATTAATTTTATAAATTGTTTTGCTTGGCAGTTATTCCCTGTCAAATGCAGAGTGTTTCAAAACATGTTTCAAAACATGCCTAACGAATATGTCATATTTGCATAGGGAAGGTGTCAGGATTGGCTGATGAGCTCAACTTTTTTTTAAACATATGAAACCCATCTATGTATTTCTTTTCCAATTAAATATTTAAGTGAAAAGCTACAGGTGTAACGGCAGCATTGGAGTGAGTAGCACTGAATGCATGCTTATGGAATATCATGAGTTAACACACAGCCGATGGACACCTGGGTGACACCCTGGGGAGATGGGCTGATGCTAGGAAAGGCAGACACCTCTTTTCAGTATCACATGCATTTTACCTCTCACCAGCTCTTGAGTTGGCTACAGACACTGCAAGTGGGGATTCAGTGGGAATCCAGACTTCTGTCCCAGTGAAAGGGTTTCCTGCTCCTGGGGTGAAATGCATTGCTCGGGTTGCACACTGAGTAATGAGGTCACCGCTGTCACCTCTGGACTTTCCTCTGTGGGACTCTCCTTGAGAGCTCAGTGCTTTACCCAGGAGCATCTTTCTTAGAAGCGCAAGGCCCTCCCCACGCCGGCTGCTGGCTAGTGGTCATCATGGGTTCTTGTCACGTGAACTTGGATGCTGTGGCTGATGGTTCTGTGACAAACATGAATGCAATGGACGAACCCAGTCCACAGGAACCTACACAAGTCTCCGTTAGGCTCAGATGCTACCGTGCAGTACAATTCCACGGACATGAACACCCTAGGAGAGCAGAGATCAGGCTGCAGGAAGCATCGAGGTGATCCTGATCTTGGAGGAAGTAACCCCAGTCTCAGCGAGAAGCGATCTGCTGGGTATAACACATGCTAAACACAGCAAGGGTTCGGCCTCTCACGGTCCCTGCCTCGGATCCTACTCACCCGGTACTGTTGAGGTAGCTCTGCCCCACGCTGCAGTCCTTGGACAGGGAGGACGGATTGAACCAAAACGCTGGCAGACACTGCCCATTGCTGTGCCTCTCGTAGCCATAGTCGCTGTTGGGGAAGAGCCAAGACACACCTTTCAGAAGGTGGCAAAGTGACACAAATGCGCAGTTAGGCCACAAATGCGCGCAAAGCACAATGAGCAGTTAGGCCACAGCCAGCTTCTAGTCTAATCAGTCAAATTCATTTCCTTAATCAATAACTTCTCAAGAATGGAAGTTTTCTTGCAGACTATCAATTACCCCTGAAAATACCTGAGAGAACCTTTAACCCACAGGACTGGGTTAGGTGTTCTTTAGAAGGGTTCAATGTTGACTGCAACCGGAAAACAGGCAGTGGTTTAAGTTCAACCCCTAGGGAACACTTCGGGGTGGAGCTTGCACACCCTAGTGTGGCTCAGTCCTCATCACTGGTGATGTCTTTGGGGTGCTCTTCCAAGACATCTGGATCTACACAGCAGAGCTGGGCCAGGTCCCCCTGCGCATGAGCCATATGCCTCAAAGTCACAGCTAAGAAGCAAATGCCCTTCAGCAGTGCTGTGCACATTCCCTCAGGAAAACAGTCTTCCCTAGGCAGTTAGAGCTACCAGGGGGGACTAACTGCTTTCAATCATTTCTGCTTTGGAAAGAGTCAGACTTCTGCCTCAGACCCCTGCCTGTTCTCGCCTGCAGGGCGGCTGAGTGGCGGAGAGTTTTGGCTTTTAGAGATGAAGCTGGGCATGAAGAATGGGAACAAATTGCACCTCCACATGCACAAACAAATATAGGGGGCAGTCAGCAGGCAGCAGTGTGAATTGGCCCATCTGTGTAACAGAGGTGAGACGCTGGCATGGAAGGAAGGCAGGAAGGCAGGAAGGCAGGAAGGAAGGAAGCAAGCAAGCAAGCAAGCACAGGGAACTGTCAGCACAGGGAACTGTCATCAGGCAGCTGGAACTCGGAGGATTCTCCATATTCCAACTGGCTTTGGTGCGGGTTCAACACAGCGCGGATTGGAAGACTTGAACACTGCTGTGTGCAGGACATGCTTCAGGGAATCACTTTACAAACACTGCACAGTGCTGGACAAGGTCACCTGGGGGAGGTTCAGAGAGCCAGGCGACACAGAGATATTCGATGGCAATGCTCTTCCTTATTTGGTTGTCAGGTGGGATCATCGGAACTCTAACTACTTGTAGGGACTCAACAAAGTCATCAGAAGCCACACAGCTACAAAAAGGCCATTTGATCAGAAAGCCTAACAATGGTCTTTCATATTAGTCATTTCCTACTTCTCAGAACATAGTTCAGCTGGTGGGATAAGCAGCAGATTTCAGTAATAAATGATGTCTAGGATGAGGCCAAGATGCAGGGGTAGAAGAGTAGGGGGAGGACGGAAGCCTGTTTGCTTTCTTTAGCCTGTGCTCCTTGTACTCTGGACAAGCTTAAGATTGGAAGCAGAAAACAGCACCATCCATCACACCTGGCTCATTTGGGGACCTTGTAAGAAAGATGCTCAAGGAAGCAACTGACTCAAAGAGAAACCAAGCTGTTGGTATGTGTCACCTCACTCCTTTCCTTCAGTTTCTACTAGAGAATGAATCTGCTGTCTGCCAAAGAAGGGCTGCATCCTACGCTGGAATTTAAAGCACAAGTATAAAACACCACCTTCCTCTGCAGGTCCTCCTTGAGGACAGTGAATGACGGGGAGCAGCAGGAAAGAGGGCTGCCAGGAATGACTTCCTGGTAGTCATTCCCATGAATGTATTTCAGGGTCAGTTTTGAAGGGCAGGCCGGGGATAAAATCTTTTGGCGCTGTAATAGAGTGATGCTGCCCTGACTGGGACGAGTTACCGCAGGGGAGGCGCTGAAGAGCTCCTGAGGCTCTGATGCCCTCAGAGAGGCTGACTGCAGAGAGACACAGAAGGGGCTCGGGGCTGGGTTCACCCACTTCCCTTAGGTTATTGCTCTGGGTGACGTCTCCCTGTTTTGGCAGGTCATGCTAGTGCTGTTTACTCAGAAAACATCTCCAGTGACCCACCCTAAAGAAGGCAGGCTTCTAAAATATGAAATGTGCATGTACACAGGGTGTCAAACACCAGTATTTGGCTGATCTGACATGTGAGCTGTGATGGCCATAGAGCTAAAAATAAATTGTTATCGATGGCTCGTTTTATGCGAGTGAAGTTTCAATTGTTTCAAGTTTGCATACATATTTAGGCATTGTTTTCTCCAAGCTTAAAATGCACATAAATGAAAAAGGCAAAGTAACAGAAAATGTGATGGAAACAATTAAGGGATGAGTTATTACTCGTCATCAATAACGTGTCAGTGTCCCCTGAACTCAGTACACTGACATGGACGATGCTAGAGCACATTACCCTTCTAGGCGGCCTAGCAAGCTTCCGGGGAAGAACCCCATGGATTCTGAGCTCGGGTTAAGCCTTGTGAAGTCTCAGTACCTCTTGACTTTACACTAATTTCCCTCCCACTAGGTTCACCCTAGTGGGAGGTGACCTTCCACCAAGGTCATACAGGTCTCCTTCGCCTGTCATAAACTGCAGTCACCTGACGACTGATAGAAAACTTTCAGGGACAGAAAAGTTACCACCTTTTAAGGTCACTGTTATCTTCTGAGGATTTTAGATGATTCTAGGAAAGCTTTACGTAGATCACAAATATGTCCTCGTCCTGAGAGGTCCACTCACTGTTTTTAGTGTCGCTGTAGAAGCGGTAAGGAAGAAACTGGTTTCTCTCCTTGTCCTGAGACTACCTGCTATGGGGATAATTGCCAGCCAGCTCTGGACTCCTCTTCACAGCAATGCCCAGTCTTGCCATGCACACGTCCACACAGTAAACCATGTGATGATATTATACAGACAGGAGGTTTCCACTGAGCCCTCTAGACGGCGCAGCTTTTTCAAATCTGTGCTTTCCTCAAGGACCTTGTGATGTGGGTGGAGACCCCGAATGCCCATGGGGTAACCGTGCAAGCTCACCAGTCAAAATCGGCTTCTGTGCAGACACAGGGCTCAGATTCCATGGCCCCTGCGTATTTCCCCTGCATGCACTTCCGCTCTGATTTTCGCTTCTTGTATTTCCTTTTGGCTCCCATGATGCACGCCTCCCCCTGTAAAGACACAGAATCGCACATGTCGGGCACCTAGCTTGGAATTTCCTTGCTCCAAGCAAGCCAGCTAAGGAGAATATTCACAAATCCCACTGTAGTATGGACTCTGGTAGCTCACTCTGTCCTAACAGCATTTTTTAATGTTTATTATAAACTGAGACAATAAAGGCAATCCCAAGAATCACTGAAGATTTGTCTAATAGTCTTCTTATTACCCTATGTATTCAGCAAACTTTGATTTGGCGAAGCATGAGGCTCAGTGATATGAAGGACACACAGATAATAAGAAGGACTTACAGCAGGTACACAGTCAGCAAACTTACAGTAATTAAGTTAAATTCTTCTATAATGAGAGATTTATCTGTCCGGTCATTTATAAGCATATGAAGAAAGTGTATTGCTAAGAAATGTAAAGATCCATTTTGTCCTGACTTACTACGCTTCTGTCCATACAACTTTATAGCACCAGTTTTATGTGTACTCATCTACCAGACAAGAGCACTAAATTTTGTGTCTTTCCTTGAAATAACTAAAGCCTTGAACATCGCAATGCCTGAGCTTCCCAAAGGGGCAAGAGCAACAATGTAAACAAGTGATAATTTTATTGTTGAGCCTTGGAATACGGCAGACGATTCTAGCTACTGCAGCATCCGCTGTCAAACACTTAGCTCCTTTCCTGTTCCTCAAAGTCTATCGTAAGATTTTGTTTAATGTACTATGCACTGTATAGGGAAACTCATTTTACTTGGCTCCATTAGCAGTCTGTGTGTAAACAGCTTAGTCTGTATTTGCGTATATGACGTCTCACTGCCCGAATCTGGTGACGGTTTTGCAGTAAGAACATCTACCATATTCTACGAGAGAAATGAAGAATGACTTCTGCCTTAAGTAACCAAAAAAGAGTGGCTCTCTGCATTTTGATATGAGCTACATATTCCAGAGGCCCACAGGAGCACTTCCCGTTAACACTTCTGCATTAGCGCACCGTGTATACCATGGAGGAACCGAGAAGCACTGCATATTCCCAGAGAATCTAGGAAATGGGGAGGGAGCATTTTTCTGGCACTCCTGCATCAGCAATACTGCGGTATTTTTTGGCCTCACCTCTGTTTACATCACTAGATAAAACTAACCGTCTTGTCCTTACCCTGCCCCGCCATGCAATCACGTGACATGCACCAGTAACTGTGCTTGGCTCTCAGTGCAAGGTTAGTATTTCGTTTCGAGCTGTAAGTCTAAGGCAAGGACATCTGAATTGCATCTCATTATATCCAAGCACCGTAAAGCAGAAGTACAGTGAAAATGTGGAATGTTGAGGTTGTTTATCACTGTGGACACCATGTATGTATAAAAGAACCAAACGGGCATTTCCGTCCCACAGAACCCCAGTTTCTAAGCCTTAGAGAGTAGCTTTCCTTTAACCGACTCCCACGCCTCCCACCTGGACTCAGTCTTGGCTACCTTCTTCCTACCTGGTTGTACAAGTGCCAAGGTGTGTAGTCCTCCTCGGCGCACCGTCTGTCGAAAATGGACTTGTAGTCCACTTTGACCAGCTGCCATTCAGAGCGGTGGCTGAAGTGTCCAAACACGCTACAGGGTTCGCCATGGTGAAAACAATTACAATGATGACAGTCACAATAGTACTCGCAAGAGATTGCATTTGCTGAGTGTTTACTATGAGCACAGTGTCACGCTGAGCGCGTCACACAAACTGTGTTTTTCAAACCTCCAAACACACTGATGAAGATGATTCGATCACTAGCTCCACCTACAGATGGATACATTGAGGCTTCGACTGTTTCGTCAACATGCAAACACTAAAATCAAAGTACTCACAACTGATATTTAGGTCAAGAGTCTACTTGTATATATTTGTATTAAAAGAATGCTTGACAAAATGAGAGCACAAACAGATACTGTATTCTAGTTGGTCCAAGATTATATTTCTACTTCTTTTGCAAATGTAACTGGTTCTCATGGTTCCCATGACATTGTACCTTACTGCCACCTCTAGGGTAGTACACAGCAAGCCGGGTAGTTCTAACTGCTCCTGTACTGTACCTCTACTCCCTTCACTCAGACTCAGGTCCTCAATGTGCTCTCTGAATCAATCATAGGTGCGATAAAGCCCAAGAAAGAGACTTTATGATCAGCATTTTTGTCTGTTTTACAAATACAAAAATTGAATGAAGGCAAATTACGAAATAAGTTGCAAAGGTTTACATACGAGGCAAATACATTTTTTTCTTGCTGTTGATTCCTATTATTGAAAAAAGAAAAGAGGGGTTGGAAAATGTGCCAATTATTCACTTTGGTTTTGTAATTTTCATTGGTAATTTGATCCAGTACTTTGAAACCTTCTTTTTCTTTTAGCCATGGCTAATTTTCTAGGGGAAAAAATATCACAGTTGCATATTTCAAATTCAAAGTATATGTTGTGGAAATCATAGGCAGCTGAATCATTAATCAAGTCTTTCACAAGTTAATGATCATCACTTTTCAGACAAGAATGAGTGCAAAATGCAATTTCACAAGAACAGACTCTTCTCATGAGTTCTCTAATATTCATCACAACTGGGCTAGGTGAAAAGCCAGAAAAAATAAAATCCTTTGTGGGTTTTTTTCTTGAATGCTGAACTCTCACTGAAAGAGAAATCATTCTCATATACCTGACATTTTCGTCATATCCAACTAGCTTATTATTAAAAATTTAAATGTATAGCTGTCATTTATATTGAAACACTTCCTTCTAATTTCTCTAGCATCGATGAGTATACAAGAAAAGAGCTTCTCCATTCTGCTATCTCCCCTCGCAATCTTGGTCTCAAGGAGTCAAAGCATGCTTTTGTCTCCTCTTTGCTGGTGGCTTGTACAGTAGGTGGGGCTGACTTTGCAAACAACTTCAAAGCTAACAGCAATAAATCAAACAGGCTAGGCGTAAGACATCTGGATGGATTTGCTTGCTTGTGTGAAGACCGGGACACATCACAGTTTTCCACTTACGTCATGATCAGAGTCTCCTCTCCCGGCTCACCAAGGACCCCATCCACAAAGAGTGGAATAGAGGTGAAACTGTATTTGCTCCAAGACCTCCCTTCATCAAAACTCAACCTAAACACAGAACAGAACGGTCAACAGATCACACAAGAAAATCTTGAAAAACCTTTGCTAAGGTCAAGGGGAGACAATATTGACAGTGACTTCCAGCACTCTGGGTTGCAAGTTTGAACCCAGCCTAGACAACCCAACAACTTAGAAAGATCTTGTCTCTAAATAAAAAAATAAATCATAGGACTGATGATGTAGTTTAGTGTGGTTGGTTCACCATACATTACAAAAGGGGCCTAGGGCATTGTCAAAGTGAGTAAGTTCTGAATTACACCAAAGGTAGACAGAAAGTCAGCCAAGTTGTTGGGACTCGAATGTGTGGTGAGAGCCATCAATATTGGGAGAGCTGGATGAAGTGGGAATAGTAATAAGTCTCAAAGAATTCTTTAACTTGAGTATTTTATAAGCTCATAGACATCAATGTGACCCACTGCAAATCCTCACTGCTCTCTTCCAGCAAGCTTCGGCTGTGACCTTAGAAGGGGGATAATCTTGCTGTAGTAACAGATTACAAGCCTATGTCTA